>BMAR01000073.1:0-264598 GCA_021605115.1 Astrephomene gubernaculifera
TTGTCCAGTGTCTCATCTCCCTGGCATGAGTTGCAACGGCATTGCCTCGGAGGAGGGAAGAGTTGGATGGCGATGCGAAACGATGCAAGCCCCGCCCACCACGCCCTGGCTCCTCATTTCTTTCTCCCCCACCCCTACGGCGGCCTTGTCGCCTCACCCCAGCGACAGCACAGCTGTAAATAGCTGGCGGAGTCAAAAGAGTTCGGACTCACAGCCGGAAACGTATGAGTCCGAAGAAGGTGGGAAGAAAGCAGTCGGCAGGGTTAGACTTGAAGTAACACGGCTGGGAGCGCGCATACCGGTATGTATTATCGGTTGTAGGTAGTGGCTGAGGAAGGTAGAATAGGCTGCTAGCCTTGCATGTGCGTATACGCTAGGGGCCTCGGATGTCGAACCGTGTAACAACCCATTTCGCGTGTGGTGGTCTGTAATGGATAGTCTAAATATCACAAAGGTGCGACAATCACCGAAGGTGCGAAGGTTTCAGTGCCTTACATGCCTCTCGCTCCTGCATGGATGTCCAGCCATCATTGCTGCATTCTGGGCTGGCAGTTGAGCACAGCGATCGCCGGCTACCGTGGAAACGCTTTCCGTCACGAACCACCGAAATGGTTTCGGTGTAGTATTGGGCTTGTTCACGTGCTTGGGCAGTTGGAGTCTCAACCGCCTCGGCATATCGGCATGCATACGAAGCGACCGCATCTCGACCCTGACATGCTTCTCACCTAGTCTCCAGTTACTAGCGGTGCATTATCTAAGGGCGAATAAGCATACCGCAGCAGAAGCGTGCAAGGGTAGGCTACCGTATTACAGGCGCCCGGCTACAACCCCGGTTTCCATAACCAGATTAGGATTGAGCCATTGCTAAGCTAGACGATCGCAACCATGATAGAGAAGCCTTGAAGTGCAACTGTCCGACTGGATTGCGTCCTCGTGTCAGGACGCATAGAAACCGACCTCGTCGTTCGGAAAGACCAAAGGATCTTGCAGAAGCTCGCCGTCGACGTAATCCGTAATTATGAGGGCCATGAGGAGGTTGGCGTTGGGATAAAGAAGCAGCGGGGTGACACTCCTTGTCTTCAACGGGCGAAACTTGTCAACGGAATTCGATCGGAGCATTCCCCAGTTGGACTTTTGAAGGATACCAAAACGTGTTTTAGGCGTCTGATGTTCAGGAAGGAGATACTTGCAAAAACTCGCCAGACAACGACGACGCTTGCCTGCGTACGACGGCGTACGGTGCATATTGCTCTGACCGAACTACAGAGACCATTCACTTCCACAGTGAAAGCGACATCTGTCTATAAGCACCTCCAGTGTTCCACTGCACAAATTAACTCACCTTATACAGTAGCAGACGCCGACTTACTGACAGTACCGGTTCCTACACGCTGACGCGCTACTCTTTTAAAATCCGGCTGGCGCTCATCTTGTCTTCGCCCCAGTGTGGGCTTAGGAACACTGGCGCTCAAACACCACTCTCTTGCAGAACAGCTAAGGGCACTTGACGCTCAGCTTGCTGCGGAGAGTTCCGGCAGCGACTGGGAGGGCGACATGGGCCATGAGCATAGTAAATATGGAGAAAGAGACCATGGGCATGTTCCATATATCGCTCAAAAGACGCAAGTCGGGCGTGCCAAGGTGAGCTAGCGGGCAATGCTTGCACCACCAACGGTCTTATAGACAGAGTTTGTTTCCTACCTGCAACGCACAACCTTTTGGAGTACAATCGGTTTCTTTCTTTGTCTTCTGCAGGCTATTACAGGCAACAAAGCGGGCGCTACCAAGCTCGACATCAAGTTACCGCCGAAGGCGACGCGTACAGAAGCTAGCGATTATGAATTCATTAAGGTATGATTCTTGTTACTGTGGACACATGGCTGTTGCGAAGTTCTGACTCCTGCCAATCCCGAATTCCGCAGAGCTCGCTTATCAACCTTCTGCTTTTCAGCCGCTTGGATCGGGTTACAGCTCAACGTATTGTCTCGGAAATGTATATGCTCCCAGTACTGGCCGGTGAAATCCTAATCCAGCAAGGCGACACAGGGGATGCTGCGACAAAACTCTTCGTGGTCCGCAGCGGCAAGTTCGAAGTAAGTGACTTTTGCCGGTGGGTCCCCCATATCTGCCTTGCTACCAAAAGTTAAAATGCCATGCGAGAAACCTTGCGTCGCTGCTCCATGGCAGGTCCTTGAGCGGCGGAAGGATGTCATGTTCAAGGTCAACACCAAGGAACGTGGCGATGTCTTCGGCGAAATCAGCCTCATGTACGACTGCCCTCGGTCAGCAACCGTCGCAGCCACAACGGACGCAAGCGTATGGGTCCTCGAACGTGACGTCTTCAGGTACCTTACCCTTCCTTACCCTCCACCGCACACATTCGGAGCTGAATGACCTCCTATGTGGGTTTCTCCCCACCCCAGCCAGCCCGACCCACCTGCAACTCCCCGGCACACGCTACGACAAACCCACATCACCCCCGATCCAATCACGCGACCCACATGGCTTTTCCCTCGCCCGTCCCCTCCCCTCTCTCACCCACCCCCCTTCCCCCTCCCTCCCTTCCCCAGGCACTTTGTCCAGGCGAGTGTGGAGGACGAGAAGAGCCAGGTCCAGATCTTCCTCAACTCGGTGCCGCTGCTGGCGTCGCTGCGGCCCGAGGAGAAGATGAAGCTGGTGGACGCGTTCCAGGAGGAGGTCTACGCAGGTGGGTAGGAGGGAGGGATGAAGAGCCCGCATTTCGCTGGATTTTAGGATTGCGCTCAGGGGAGGGGAGGGGGGAACGAGGGTGGGTGGGCGTGGGTGGAGGTGTGGCAGGAGGGAGGAGAGCTGCACGGGGAGCAGCACAGAAGCGGAAGGAGTAAAGAAGAGGAAGAAGACTGAAGCTCGAAGGAAGGAGGGGGGGAAAGCTGGGTGAGGATGGCGACATGGAAAAAGGCTACGCGGGTGGGTGGGTGGGTTTAGCAGAGGTGGGGCGGCAAGAGAGGATTAAACCGATTCGGGGTGTGACCCATTCCCTTTCCTTTCCCGTACCCGCCCCCTCTCCCCCTCTTCCTCCCCCCCCACACCCCCCCAGCCGGCGCCCGTGTCATCTGCGAGGGCGACCTGGGTGACAAGTTCTACCTGATCAAGGAGGGCGAGGCGCGGGTGCTGCAGGGCGACAAGGAGGTCAACCGGCTGTTCAGGAGCGACTTCTTCGGGGAGCAGGCGCTGCTGCAAGACGAGCCGCGGTGAGGGGGCGGGGAGGGGGAGGAGGGAGGGGTGGAACGAACTCCCCGTGTGACAAGGGAGAGGGAGGGAGGGAGAGGGAGGGGGATAGGTTTGCATGCTCCCCCTGGACATGGGAGGGCATAAGAGAGAGGGAAAGGGAAAAGGGTTCTGGTGCATGTGCACGCGCAGCATGTCCATTCCCCTCCTCTGCCATGCCCGCATCCCTCACCCCGCCGTGCTAAGGTTCTCACCCCGCTCTTCTGCCACCTCTCCCCCCCCCTCCCCTTCCTCCCCTTCCTCTCCCCCCCCTCCTCCCCCGCAGTCGTGCCACCGTGAACGCGCTCACCTCGCTCACCTGCCTCACGCTGGACCGGCGCACCTTCGTGGCGGTGCTGGGGCCGCTGCAGGACATCATGAAGAAGGAGAAGAGCGCGGAGGTGGGGGCAGGCGGGCGGGGGGGCGCGTAAAACTGAGTGAGAAGTGCAGCAAATGGAATCCAGCAACTGGGGCTGGGGGTGCTTGGGTGCTTAGGGGAGCTTGGGGGCCAGGGTGGCAGGGGGTCGACGACCAGACCCAACCACAGGAAGTCACGGGTTAGAGCAAAGCAGCGGGGATAGGAGGCGGCAGGGTGCCACGCAACACGTGAGGGTTATCGTCGCCCACCCATACCGAGTCCGCAGGGGCCAGAGGGGCAGGGAAGAGGCGGAAGAAGGGGAACTGCGTGTGCTGTCGTCACCGTCGTCAGGTGCCCTCATCGCCTTCCTTCCCTGCCCTTCCCGCCCTCCTTCCCCCCCCTCCCCCCTCCCCCATCCTCCGCCCCCCCCCTCAGGTGGTGAACCAGCGCATGGCCAAACTGAGGCCCCAGGGCAGTGCGGCGCTCCGGCGACCCACCGCTGAGGTGCTCATCAAGAACTACGGGGGGCACGTAGCGGCAACAGCAGCAGCAGCAGCGGGGCCAGCAGGGGTGGCAGCAGCAGCGGGGGCGGCGTCTGCTGGCTCGGGCAAGTCGCGCCAGGTGATGTGCGACGGGCATCTGGACGAGGTGTTGGAGCTGCTGAAGGGAGGGCAGAAGATGCAGGGTGAGAGGGGGAGGGGGGAAGGGGGCAGAAGATGCAGGGTGGGAGGGGGAAGGAGGAGTGGGAGATGGGGCAAATGTACAAAATGAGGCAGGGAGGGATGGCGGAGAGGGGGGAGGCGGTACAACGAAGACCAACTACAATGGCTAAAGGGGAGGAAGGGGTGATGGGAGGGGGGGACACCGGCATGCGCACACGGGGTAGGGTAAAACCCATGCTGTCAGGAAGGGACACCCGCGGAGGCCCCATGGGGCCCCAGCCTGTGTGTTAAGAAAACTGGCCCTCATGTATGTCCCCGTGAGGCCTCTCCCCCTCTTCGCCCCTCCTCCCTCCCTTGCCTTCCCCCTCCCCCCACATGCATGCACCCCGAGCTCCCCGCACGCAGACATGCATGGCCTCCGTCTGTCCCTCCGCCCCTCTTCACGCCCCTGCCCTGGCTAAACCCCGCCCACCTCAACCCCACCCCACCCCTAGTCCCTCCTCCCTTCTCTCTTCTCTCCCAAACCCCTCTCTGACTCCCAACCTCTCCAACCTGCCCTCCCCCTCGCCAGATGAGCACCGGGACCACAGCCGGCGGCTGGTGCTGGTGGAGGGGGAGCTGCTGGGAGAGGGGGCGTTCAGCCGCGTGTGCAAGGTTACAGGTGGGGGAGGGAGGGGAGGGAAGGAGGGGGCAGGGAGAAACAAACAAGGGGTGCGGTACCGCATGCTTTGAACCACTGGGTGGGGACCGGGGGGGGAGAGAAGAAGCTTATTATGTGGGGACGGGGAGGTAGGACAAGGCCCCTAAGGAGGAGAAGGGAAGGATGGTGGTGTCCTGGTGGGGCAGCTAGGTACGGTAGGCTGGCAGGCAGTCGCAGCAGCTAATGGGGCGGCGAGAAGGGGGTCCCGGGAGAGGGAGGCTGCTCGGGAGGAGCTGCTGCGGAGGCGGGTGAAGCGGTCCACCACTCCTTGGTTCCTTCCTCTTTGCCGCCCCACCTCCCCGCCGTCCTCCTCATAGCTCTGACCTCAAACGCGGGGGGAAATATACGTACCTCGTGTACTTCCGTTTCTCTCAGACCCCCACCGCCCTACCCTCCAGTTGCCGCACTTACCATGCTTTCCCCACCGCCCCCCCTCCCCCACCCCCCCCTCCCCCCCGCAGAGGAGTCCACGGGTCGTGTGTTCGCGCTGAAGCGCATGGCCAAGTCCGCGGCGCTGCAGTGCCCCGACCACGTGTTCTGCGAGCAGCACATCACCCGCAACATCGCACACCCCTTCTGTCTGCGGCAGTACGCGTCCTTCCAGGTACGGGGGGGGGACGAGGAGATAGAGAGACCTAACCGCCAAGGAAACCGCAAGTGAGGGCCAGACGCAATGGGGTTAGGGGGTGCGGCAGGGTGGCGAGGGAGGAGAGGGAGGGAGGAGGGGGAGGAGGGTGGCGCGCCTGTTGTTGTTGCTGGTGGTGGTGCGCTTTGGTGGTACTGTGGTGGGTGTTATGTGACCCATGGGTCTGTCTGCTGCGGTTTGTATTTTTCACATACACATGCATGATGCATGCTCTAAGGAGTAACCCCACACGTGCGCAATGTGCATTTAATTACTCAGCCACTCTTCCCATCTTTCTCCCCCCTCTCATCATTCCACACATAATTCGCCTTTCTTCCCCCCCTCTCTCTCAGTTGCTTCGTCAGTGTCTCATTATATTTTTTACCCTCTCTCTCACCGTCTCACGTCAGTTTCCTCCTCCTTACCCCTCCCTACCCCTCCCCCCCCAGGACCGGTACAGCCTGTACATGTTGTTCGACCTGATGCCGGGCGGCGACCTCATGGACGTGCTGGTGGCGGAGGCCAAGGTGGGGTTGGAAGGGGGGAGAGGAGGGAGGGAGGGGGGAGAAGGAGAGGGGAGGGGAGGGGAGGAAAGAGGCATGGTGTATGGGGGCCCTTGGGAAGCGCAAAAGCACGTGAGAGGGGGAATAGTACCGGTTTTGCACCGCACAGCGACACCCCGCCCGCTTTCTTAACCACTCGCTCGAAAATAGGAGGTTGCTTTGATTGAATGTTAACAACATGGTCTTCTGATCCTCCTTCTGCCCCCCTCCCGCCCGCTCCCTGCCGCCGCCGCACAGGTTATCAAGTACCCGGTCCCCGACAAGAACTCGCTGCGGAAGGGCTGTCTGGCGCCCAAAATGAAGATGTGGCAGGTGGGTTGGCGGGGTGTGTGGTGGTGGTTGGGGGTTGAGAGGTTCAGCTGTGTGGCTAAAGACGTGGCCTACCGTAGGGGTGGAGAGCATGGAGTTGCACCATGTGTCAGCACGTGACGTGTGTGATGACAAGGGCCAAGCGCTGTGGAGGAGGGCACGTTGCTTGGCACTGCATGTGGGCATGTGGGGGGTTTGGGAGTCGAGTCGCACTGTCCGCTGCAGTGATGGGCCGCGAGGGGGTGCCGTTGTCACTGTCACTCGTTACTCGCAACAGCAGCTAGGGGGCTCTGGTCTTGGTCTTCCTTACCTTCCCCCCCCCACCTCCCCTACATTGACCCCTACCACCTCTTCCGTTCTCCCCCTCACCCTCTGGAACTGAATTTTTATTTTCCCCCTTTGGCACCGTATATCTTTGTACCCCTCCCGCTCTGTCTCATGATATTGTTTTTTACCCCGCACCAGGGTCTGGAGGAGTCCATGTCTCGCTTCTACATCGCCTCCATCGTGCTGGCGCTGGAGTATCTGCACGACAACAGCATCGCATTCCGCGACCTCAAGCCGGAGAACGTGCTCATTGATGCGCAGGTGGGGGGGGTGCGGGGGGGGGGGGGGGGAAGGGGGGGGAAGGGAAGAGCACCGTTGTTAGAAAGGTCGGCGGTAGGAGTACTACCGGTACTGGCCTGTCGCTATGTGCTAGCTAGCCCTCTTCGCGCTGGACATACCGTACCGATGGCATATCCACCCCACCCCACTCGTCAATGCCCTGCTTCTTACCCCACCCCCCCTAACTTTCCGTACGGTTTGGCCTATCTCTGACCTCACTCCCACCCCCTACATTCCACCGTCCCTCCCCTCGCCGCTCCCCCCTCCTCCCCCTGCTGCTGCTTTAGGGCTACGTGAAGCTGGGTGACTTTGGATTCGCCAAGATGGTGGAGACGGGCGGGCGCACCTACACCTTCTGCGGCACGCCGGGATACGTGGCGCCGGAGAACGTGATGGGGCGGGGATACAACCACTCGGTGGACTGGTGGGTGGGGAGGGGGGTGAAAGACCATACCAAACCATAGGAGACCACAGGTTGGGGGGAGCGGAAATCAAGGATACTCAATGTGTTGAATAAGAATGGCAAACAAGGCAAGAACAGGGGGGTGGGGGTGGAGGGGGTGGGGGGAGAGGGTAGGATGGGCTCCCTAGGGCACTTGGCGACAGCTGGTAGAGGGGCAAGAGGGGAACACGGAAGCCCGGGTCATCCTTCTACACCCGCTCTCCCCACCTCCTTTCCTATACCCTTTCTCCTATACCTCCTCTTTCCCTTTCCCACCCTTTTTATGCCCTTTCGTTACCCAGTCTTTACCCCCCTCCCCCTCCGGTTGTGATTGGGACTCTAGTTGTTTGCATTCCTTATATATAATGTTCCCCCCTCTCCCACACCCACCCATGCAGGTGGACCCTGGGCGTGCTGATGTACGTGCTGCTGACGGCGCGCCAGCCCTTCACCAGCCCCAAGACGCAGGACCCCATGGAGGTGATGCGGCGCATCGTGGACGAGCGCTGGCCCATCAAGTACCCGCCCTACATGAGCGAGGAGGCGACGGACCTGATCAGCAAGCTGCTGGAGAGGAAGCCGGTGAAGCGGATTGGCATGCTGCAGGTGGGGCCGGGGAGGAGGGGGAGGAGGGGGGGGAGGGGAGGGAAGGGGGGTAAAGGGCAAGAAATGGGTGTGGTGTGGGCTATGGGCTCCTCCATGGGTCGCTGCTAGGGGAGTGCAGCAGGCAGCTCAGGCTTGCTGCCGTACATCTGATGATCTAGATCTAGATCTAGATCTATGCGTGCACGTACGGTAGAGGACGTCTCCCTCCCACCCACCCTGCCCCCACCCACCCCCACACCCTCCCACCACAGGGCAAGGCTCGCGACATCAAGCAGCACCCCTGGTTCGCCGGGTTCGACTGGGAGGGGCTGGCCGCACGCCGCATCGACCCGCCCCGCAAGCCCAAGGAGAGCGACAGCGCCAAGCGCAAGAGCGAGCTGGCGGAGGCGCACCGGGGGGAGCCCAAGGAGCCGCCGCCGGCCACCGCGCAGGAGATGGCGGAGTGGGACCGCATGTTCCGGGACTTTTAAAGAGTAGAAAGGGGAGGGAAGGAGGATGGAATTTGCTTGATAGAAGTGGAACGGGGGAGGGAGGAGGGAAGGGAGAGGTGGAAGAGCAGGAGGTGGTGGTGGCTGTGAGCTTGACCCACGGTGTGTGGCTTTACTTATGTGTGTGTGTGCATCGGTTGTCGGCTGCACACGTTTATGCATGAGCGGTGCCGTATTGAGCATTTTGCTTTTCGGGTAATGGGGGCGGGAAAAGAATGGGAAAGGAAGGGAAGAGGAGGAGGTGGATAGTTAGGGTAACTGTCTTGGGGTTTTGTTTGTAGGTTGTGCTTATCTGGAAACGTTTGACCGATCAACTACGTAGCGTCACACACGACTACACGACTCGTATCGCGCGTCACACACAGATGGTTTCCTGGCAAGCGCCAATCTGCATGTATGGGCAACCCCTTGCGTTAAGCCACGTTGGGCCATGTTACTAACCCATTTGCGTTGCTGGGACCTTTGACCTGGACGACGACATGTGTTTATCATGTTTCCATTTCTCGCGGTTCCCGCGTTTGTGTTGTGAGTTGTCAGCTATTGAGTCTTTGAAGGTGAGGTCTTTCGGTCTATCTTGAGGGCGCCAGCAGCCCCTCTCATTGCGGTGGCTGGTGGAAGGAAGATTGTCATGAAGTTCCCTACTTGTTATAGAGGAAGAAGAACGAAATATACAAGCAATATATCAAAACCACTCATGCCTTACATTCGGCGTTTCGCGTTTTTCTGCGCCTCCGTGATGAATAAGTCGTGTTGCAATGAACCGGATGTCGCGGGCCGCAAGGGGAAGATGCGGGTGTGTGTGTGGGTTTAAGGAGGGCAGGGGGTGGGAGATTGCGGGTGTTTAGAAAACTGGCCACACGCATGGCACTCTTCCTCCTCCTGTGTTCGTTTGAAGATTTTGCTGATGAGAGCTCGGTAATGCTGTTGTGGGAGGAGGGGAGCAAGTGCAGGTTCTGACATGTCAGGTGGAGGAGCAGGTTTTGACAGGTTGCGCACTTTGACAGGGAGGAGTATCTGCCTGGTCGGACGCAAGTATGTTAATCGTGATTGGTGTAAAGAAAGCTTGGGTGGAGTTTTGTTACCGGTAGCTGCTCCTAGGCTCGGAGAATAAACCACCTTTTGCTCCGGCCGAGGCTTTTGTATGTGCTGCTGCTGCTTGGGCGGTGGCGGCGGTGATACACCGATATATATGTGCGGGCTTCCTTGTTGTATCACACGTGTGTGACGTTCGTTTCGCTGCGAACCGTTGGTAGTTCGTTGCGAATGTCGTGCCGTGGATTGTATAACTGACTCTTCTTCTGAGAGTGACTTGACAGCATGGATATTAAAGGCGTTGCCAAAGCCGCCGCATATGCGGCGTTTGGGTTACTACTAGAGAGGGTTGACGCAACTGCTATTATCAACAGCGCTACTAGGAGAATAAAAAAGTATGCAAACGCGCAGAAGTGCACGAACGGATGAGGGCTGTGCGGATGGGTTGGGTGTTGGGCGGGTGGTTGGCTGACGCACATGGCAACCTTGGTCTTTGGTGTGATGGGGTGGTGGGAGGGATACTGATGAAGTGATGCTGCTGCTGTCGCTTATTACAGTGCATGTACCAACTGCTGTATGTCTTGCCACAGTGCGTTGCTCGCTATCGCAATTGCAACTACCATCACCACCGAAAGCAAGACAGTGCGTTGCTCGCTATCCCAAGTGCAACTACCATCACCACCGAAATTGCCGAAATGTCTGCAGCAACCAGTAAGCGACCGACCGGCAGCCCGGTAGGGATCCGTGTTCCGTGTTCCCATTAATGTACCGGCTGTCCAGCGAGGAGCATGTTCCGTGTTCCCACCTCCCAAACACCTCACGCATACCTACCATGCCAGGAAGGGCCTCTAGCTGATGCTGAAGCATTGGCGGGCATCACACGATTGGTTTCGTGCTTGCCGGACCAGACTCCTACGCACAGAGGATGGGAACACGGAAGGAATACGTTGGAGCACGGGATCATATGGAAGCGTGTTTCCTGCAGGAATCCAGTGCCAAGTAATAAATTCGACATCAACTGGATGACACTTACTGCATGGAGTTGTAGTTATAGGCATTTGAGGCATTTGGAAGGTGGGAACACGGAACATGCTCCTCGCCGGACAGCCGGTACATTAATGGGAACACGGATCCCTACCGGGGACCGGGGCGCCTCCATACCAGCAACATAGGTATCGCCGTGCCGTACATCATACCTGTAACGCATGCGGTTGACGGTTGACTGTCGACAGTTGCCTCGACATACTCTCGACATACTCTCGACTTGACGTGGTTAGGGTCGACAGTTGCCTCGGCATCTTCCTCCTGCCTTCCACTTGGCTATTCAAGCTGAAAAGCCAAACATATAGACCCTAGCAGCAAGTACCAAGCTGTTAACCAGCCGACCCGCATGTGTTGTGTGTGCTTCGGGAGCAGCTGTGCTAGAATGTAGGGTGCTGGGCTGGGATGCGAGCGGGGCATAGCTGGGAGGATGCTCCGGCGCTCCGGCGCATACCCGGGCATCATGTCGATCGCAGCAGTCCGTACCGCGACATGTGCAGCTGTGCGAGGATGCATCTTGTTAAAACCACTTCCCCTTAGCAGACTCCCAGGGAACAAGTAATTTTAGGGCAAACTATATATGTGCGAGTGTTAGCGCCGCAACAAGCTTTGCCTTGCCAACTTACATGATACAACGTCCAGTAACAGTCGACGAGAGACCCCTTCGGCTTTCCACCCGACAAGGACTGCTTGGTTTGATAGGTGTTTATAGCAACCCACCATAGGGTGTGTGAGTATCTAGTTCTCTGGCGAAGCGTAATGGAGTCCGCTGAGTCCACTCAGTTCACCGAGCTAACAGCCTGTGCTACCTGCGGCACTCTGTGGAAGCGTGAATTTAAGAATGGCGCAGAGCAACTTGAAATTGTGGCGAAGCGACTTCGCAAGGAACCGCATCTTACCGAACCGCCGAACGGTAGGCGTCCGTGGCTTCGTAACTCCCCTTAATTTCTCGCTGAGACTTGTATAGATAATGCGTCGCTGCAGCTTGTAATAATGTTTTGCGCGGTTAGTTGCGGGAGGATGTGTAACGTCCAGTGCCCGGCTTTCCTTGCAGGCCACCGAATCGTCTTCTGGAAGTGTCATACATGCGGGGCTGACCATATAGACGATACATGGACGGAGCTCCTGGCTACAGTGGGTGTGCGCGACAGCACAGCAGCGGCAGCGGCGCCTTTGTCTACCCCGGCTAAACCGAGCCCCTCAGGGAACAACCCCTTTCAGGGGTCACCATCCCACCTTCTGCGACCACCCGTGTTGCAGCGCTAGGGCGCCTAACGACGCGATACTACCTCCTAAAGCCGCTCTACGGTTCGGCCCGTTTGAAAGGCCGTAGGGGCGGTGCCATGCGTCTACATATCCGTGATGACATCCCAATTGATGGCCATCTGAAGAGCTTATTAACGGCACCGAAAGGTGTGCTGCATGCTGTATAAGGCAGCCTGCCTACGCAGCCGTTGTAGAACGCCGTTGCCGCCGTTGCTCTGTTGTGAGCATAGCGGTATTGTGATGGGTCTTTCTCCATGCAGGCGCCGTGATCTGGTAGCGATCGAGGCGCTTGGACTGGCGCAGGTGTTGTATGTAAACTGACCCAAATGGTGATTTCAGCACAGGGTTGGTAAAGAGTGTTGGAGTTGGTGACTGTAGCAGGGTTTGGTGTGCCAGCGTGAGTGCGTTGATCCCGCCATGTCCGTGGCTTCATGCCGCCAATCAGGATGTACCTGCGGGTGGGAGCCTTTGGGAACCACCCTTGAGGCGATGCAGGCAGGGCGGGGAATGACGAAGAAGAAGAGAGTTAGGGTGTGTAGGGCTGGATTCGACACGAGTTTGGCAAACTGACGACATGACGAGGTACCGGTAGCAGCCGTGAGCATGAAGACATATGCGGGTACGAGGAGTCTAGGGGGTCATTTGGATCCGTGACCAGTTTCACCGGCTTGCATTTGATGGGTTGCGATGAAATTATATGCATTGTTGCTCAGGTGCAGCATGCGTCCCGCAGTTTTGGGAAACAGGGGGATGCGCTCCTTTTCCAGCTTCGAGGGAGTTGGCACCTCTTGTCTCGCTAGCCCCCAGTGGCCGATGGGATGTGGACGTTGGCACCAGTGATCGCCTGTGCTGTGGGCTTGGTACAGTCCATATGGCTTCCGGGTGCGAGAGCTGAGGAGTATGTATGTGTCTCAGTCTGCGCGTGTGAGTCACTGCACTGTGGGCACTAACACGGCTGTATGCGTGTACGATGATAACGCGTAGCTGCCACCACCGCCTTCTAAGCCGGCGACCGAGAACGTGTAGTGTGAGACATCAACAGAAGACCGGGAATCTGGGCGCGTTACAGAACGTTTGCTCATTTGTTACCGCACTGGATGGCTTCGTTCAGGGCATCGTTTGCTCTTTCCAAGAACAACCACCATTTGTTAAAGTTGGTGTCCCGGACGCCATAGTACTACGCCAGGCATCATTTGGCAACATGCAAACATCAATTTGTACAGCAAGATCCAGACGGTTATTTCAAACAAAATCCTCCAAGCATGGCGAGTCGAAGAAAGTGCACATGGAATAGGCTACGCATGGATTATACGTGTAGGACTAAATGACGTAATAGAGCTCTTTACTTATTTCGTATTCTCCGAGCCCATTCCCTGACCGATGCCTTGTTCTGCAGCAAGCGTTGTTACGCACTTTGTTACGTGACCACATAGCTCTGAATACAGTAGGGCTGTTGTGTCCCTTACAACGCAAAGATGGCAAACAGCGGTGCCCATGCACCGTCCCAGCGGCTCATGATCCGTGAGATGATACTGGAAAACTTCAAGTCATATGCGGGAGAGCAGCGCGTCGGGCCTTTCCATAAGGTTGGGAGCTCGCCGCACTTGGCATGCGCATGTCAAGCGAGCTGGGCCCTAACAATGCCCTGCTTTGTCGCAGTCCTTCTCTGCTGTCGTGGGACCAAATGGCAGCGGCAAGTCGAACGTTATCGACGCCATGCTCTTCGTGTTTGGTCGGAGGGCGAAACAGGTGCGGGATGGATACCGTCTTTTGGAACGCAAGCTTGTTTGCGGCAAGCCACGCAAGGAAAAGCCTGAGCTCTCTCCTCTTCTGTTGCGATATCGCATCACAGCTTCGCTTCAACAAGGTGTCGGAGCTCATTCACAACTCACAGAACCACCGCAACCTCGACTATGCGCGTGTGACCGTGCGCTTTCAAGAGATTATCGATCAGGTGAGCGCAGGCGAGGTGCCTTGAGCACTTGTACGCTTGGAGCCAAGAAGCTGCGGGTTAGAACTCCTCTTGAGCTTCAACACATCCAATTGCATGGCGCGTCCGGGCACCAACAACAGCAGCTGCGCTGTCCCTCACGATAACACTGCGCTCTGACCCACATCGCGTTCCCGAGATGTCTGGAGACGCATCCATCCGTAAACGCACGTTTGCAGGGGACGCGCTGCAAACGCAGCTCTACTCATGTTTTCCTAACAACCATGCGTTCCCCTGAACCCCACCATACCGCTTTCCTCATCCCATCACACCATTCGACTGCTGCATACCGTATGTCTGCATTTTCCTCCTTTACTCCCCACACCCCTTCCTACTGCGCCTCACCCCTCCCTACCGCAGGCGGGCGACGGCTACGAGTTGGTCCCCGACTCCGAGTTCTCCGTGGCTCGCACCGCGCAGCGCAACAACGAGTCGCACTACTACATTAACAACCGCAAAGTCAGCACCAAGGAGGTCACGGACCTGCTCAAGGCCAAGGGGATCGACCTGGACAACAACCGCTTCCTCATCCTGCAGGCGAGTGGGGAGCAGCAGCAGGGGAGAGGTTATGAGGGAGTTAGAACGAGGGGGGAGACGTGGGTTAGAGAAGCTGTAAGGGTTCAGGAAGGCGGTTAGGAGAAAGGCATTGTCCTACAGGGGAATGTAGAGCAGTGGCAGCAGGGAGGAGGCTTAGGGAGACGCCAACCCGAAGGAAAGACAGCACAGCTCCCACCATCCCGCACAGCCCCGTCATTCCCCTCCTCGGTTTGTTTTTAAACCCCCTCTCCTCCGTCATATTCGTCCTCCCCTACCTTTCTGCAGGGCGAGGTGGAGCAGATCTCCATGATGAAGCCCAAGGCGGAGGACAAGAACGATACCGGGCTGCTGGAGTACCTGGAGGTGAGGGAAGGAGGGGATATGCCAACAAAGATCTACCAAAAAACACAGGGGGAAAGGAAGGGAATGGACTGGGCCGGGCTGGAACGAACGGTTTTGAGTACGCCGTCGCTAGCTTTGATGCCGGTTGCCAGCTGAGCGTGCTCAGCTGGCAATTCGTTGACTGTGCTGAGCGACAGTAACCCCTACCCGTGCGATTGGGCAGTGCTGATTCCAACTTTCCCCTGCTTATGCGCTCGCAGGATATCATCGGCACGGACAAGTACGTGCAGCCCATCGAGGAGGCCAGCAAGAAGTAAGCAGGGGCAGCAGCGGGAGGGACCAGCAGCGGGAGCGGGACTGGCGTATGCGGGAGGCAGCGCTTGGGACAGCAGGCTTGGAAGTAATCCAGATGGAATGAATCAGGGCTTGCAATCAATACTACTTAGATTTAGATGCATGCTGGGCTGTTGATGCACTCAGCCCAGCCATGCGCATTGCCCAGCCCTGACTCCTCTCATGCCCATCTACATGCCCGCCTGCCAATGCCAACCCTCATGTCTGCAGGCTGGAGGAGATCAATGAGAAGCGGCAGACCATGGTGGCCCGGCTCAAGGTCTCCGAGAAGGAGAAGGACGGGCTGCAGGTGCGTCGGCACATCTTCGCGGAGAGGATGTTTAGGGTTTCGGGCTGATCGCATCTGGCTGCATCGAAATGTATGTCTCCGTCTTCAGCGAAAACGGCTTACTGCGCGCACTATGGCGTGAACGTTCCTCTCCCACCTCACTAATTACCGACCCACTTCCCGAACCTCTCCTGCATCTACCAACACCACGCGGCGGTCTCTTCCGTCCCTGTACGGCCGTTGTACGACACGACCCGGCACCCCACAGGGCAAGGCGGAGGAGGCCCAGCAGTTCCTGGATAAGCAGGCTGAGATGCTGCGACTGCGCATCAACGTGACTCACCTGCTGGCCATGAAGGTCCAGGTGAGAGCGGCAGCTGGGTACCGCGGGGCGGCGTGTGTTAAGAAAAACTGGCCGCGAGTAGGAACGTACTGGGATGTCGGAAAATGTGTGGGCGGCGTGTGTGTGTGTGGGAGTAAACCAGGAGTTACTGAAGCGCGATGAAACATTGACCGTGACCATAGAAGACCGGAAGCTGACATGGCGTCCCAGATCCCCTAGTGGTATAAGCATGTCAATTAGTCTTACCGGTATTTCTTTGCTGCCCTTACTCTCCTTACCATTGCCCCCGCCCTGCCCCCTCCCCAACAGGCCAACCTGGCCACCGCCGAGGCCAACACTGGCGAGCTGAAGGCCAAGCTGGCGCACGAGCGGGCCAAGTTCAAGGAGCAGGAGAAGGAGCTCACGGCGGCGGAGAAGAAGTACAGGGCAGCGACGAAGGCGCATGAGCAAGTCGTCAAGGTGGGTAGGTCCGACATGCATATAGACAGGTGGGGAGGTCGCTGTTTTCGGGTACTGTTTCCTCTGCGACCTCTCCTATGCGCTTTGGGGCAATTGTCGGGGCCCTTACCCCATGCCAACACGTGTCGCTGCAGTCCATCGATGCCGCCACGGAGGCGTTCAAGGAGATGGAGCGCAAGGACGCTCAGAACACGGAGACGCTCAAGGCGCTGCGCACCAAGCAGAAGAAGCTCACGGACAAGCAGGCAGCGGACAAGAAGCAGCTCGAGGTAGGATGGCTTGGTGAGGGCTGTCGAGGGGGCGGGAGGGGGAGGACGGCGGATATGTCCCTGCATGGTGGTGTTGTGGTTGCAGAGATGGGTTGTGTGAGCCCCCGCTTGCTGGAAGCTGCTGTACATCGACACCCACACGTACATGCGGGGGCCTTCTTAGTATCAATTTGTATCCGGTAGTTGGTTTCTCCTCTTCACACCCTCCCCATCCCCATCCCGCATTCCCCGCCTACTCCCTCAGACGCTCGAGAAGGAGCGCAAGGAGTGCGAGGCGGCGGGCCCACAGCTGGCAGCGCAGGTGCAGTCCCTCACCGCCGACCTAGCCGCCGCAGAGGCCGCACTAGAGGAGATGCAGGAGACGGCGCGGGGCGAGGTGGAGGGGCTGAGGCAGCAGCTGGCGGGCGTGCGAAAGGAGCTGGCGCCCTGGGAGAGGAAGATGGGTGAGGTGCAGGCGCGCATCTCGGTGAGCGAGCGGGAGATGGAGCTGCTGCAGCGGCAGGGGAACGAGGCGAAGAAGCGGCTGGAGAAGGCAACAAAGTAAGAGGGGAGGGGGTGTTTGGGATAGAAGAGGGTGTGGGGTGAAAGGAGACAATAACTACCGGTAACCGTGTGGGGCGGGGATGGGTTGGGAATGGGGTTGCGGTAGCCGTGTCGTGGCTTTTGTTTGGTGGCGGATGGATGGATGGATGGATTCCGGCTGGATGGATTTAGTGTCATTGAGGTCTCTATGTGCGCTGAGGATGTGGTTCCCAAACCTGCTAGACGACCCACATGGCGAGCGGTAACATGCATCAAATCATAACGTCTGCCGTAAGCCCATACTACCTTGGAACCTCCTCCTCATCCTTACCTTTTTTTCCCTTCCTCCCTTCCCTCTCCTCCTTCCCAGGGACCTTGAGGAGGCTCGCTCCGCGGCTGCCGGCAAGGAGCAGCGCATCAAGGAGCTCGAGGCCTCCCTGGAGCAGCGCAAGCGGGACGCCGAGGGGCACAAGCAGGCGCTGGCGGCCGCCCAGGCGGAGGAGAGGAAGGCGGAGGAGGAGCTGGGGGCGGTGCGGGAGAGGGTGGTGCAGCTGAGGTGAGTGGTGGGGGGAGGAGAGCCGGCATTGGGGTGGTTTTGTGACCCTTGGGTCGGTCTGGGTCGGGACCCACTGACAAGGAGCGTAGCGCATGTTGACGTGGCTGTAACTCGGGTGTTTCCTTTTTCGTACACACCTTTCTACCTCGGACCGGCCCCATCCATGACTGCCATTTTAATGTTTCCTTACCAGCAACTGGCAGCAAGTCACCCTCCCTTTCGCCCCTCTCCTGCACTGCAGGGCTGACCTGCAGGCCAGCCAGGGGCAGTCGGGTGTGATGCGCGAGCTGATGGCCGCCAAGTCCCGGGGGGAGCTCAGCGGCATCTACGGCAGGCTGGGTACGTGTCTGGTTGGGGTAGGGGCCCGGGGGCGGCATGGCATGGCTTGGAGGATGCGCATTAAAGGCTTGGTTTGCCTTTTGCACACGGCACTATGACACCCTTCAGGCCTGAGTCCTGCCACTCCATTGCGGGCCTTTTGCCACTGCATGCACCCTACTGTTCCACCCCTCCCCCCAGGCGACCTGGGCGCCATCGATGCCAAGTACGACGCCGCCGCCTCCACCGCCATCGGCGCGCTGGACAACGTGGTGGTGGAGACCACCAGCGACGCGCAGCGGGCGGTGGAGCACCTGCGGCGCACGGGGGCGGGGTGCGCCACCTTCCTCATTCTGGAGGCGCAGCAGCAGTGGGCGCAGAGGGTGACGGAGAGGGTGGACACGCCGGAGGGTAGGGGAGCGGGGCGGGGTGTCGGGGGGGGGGTAGTGTTTAGGGGACAATCGCACGCAGGATGGCGCAAAACGAAGGGAAAGCACGTGGTTTGCTCACCCATAAAACCCTCGATCCGTCTCACTTCCCTTCCGGCCACCCAACCCCCTACCAGGCTGCCCCCGCCTGTTCGACCTGATTAAGGTGAAGGACCCCAAGCTACGGGTCGCCTTCTACTACGCGTGCCGGGACACGCTGGTGGCAGCGGACCTCAACCAGGCCAGCCGCATCGGCTACGGAGGCGACAGGCGCTTTGCCCGCGTGGTCACGCTGCAGGTGGGTTGGAGGGGTGGGGCTGGGACTGGGACTTGGCAAACATGTGGACAGGAACCTACACTATGTATCGAGTATCTCACCCCCAACCCCAAGACTCTTTAACACCCGTCTACTGCATGTCTCAACCTGGGGCTTCTTTACTCGTGACACCTCCCCCCCCCTCTCTCCATCCTCTATCCCCCCCCCTCCCCATCCTCTATCCTCCACCACCCTCCAGGGCCAACTCATCGAGTCCAGCGGCACCATGTCGGGCGGCGGGCGCCCCCAGACCGGCCGCATCGCACTGGGCAACCAGGCTCCGCGGGGGGCCGCCACGGACGCTCGTGCCGCGGAGGCCGAGCTGCGGGAGGTTGAGCGGCAGGCGGAGCAGCTGGGGCGGGCGGTGCAGGGGGCGAGGGAGCGGGTGGCGGCGGCGCAGGCGGGGGTGAGGGGCGCGGAGAGGGAGGTGGCGGCGCTGGAGCTGGAGCTGCCCAAGGTGAGGAATGGGGGGCGGGAAGAGGAGGGGAACTGAACAGGCTTGCTTGTTTGCACGCGAGTCAGCACAGGCAGCAAGTTGTGACGTCGGGGGAGGGGGGGTCAAAGACCATACCAAACCATAGGAGACCACAGGTTAGGGCAAAGCAATGGGGGTAGGAGGCGGCAGGATGCCGTCGGGGGGAGGGGGCGGTGTGTGGCGCTTGAAGCTTATCGCCTTAGCTCTGGTTTTCCGCCAGTGCATGCGAAGACGTGTATCATTTCTAACCTGTCCTTCCTTTCTCATTCCTCATGCTTCCTCCTCCATCCCGCTTTCCAAACCCCCCACCCTGGCCCCCACCCCTCCCAGGCCCGCATGGAGGCGGAGGCCAACACGCAGCGAGCGGCCGACCTGGCTGAGCGCATGGCGGGGCTGCAGGAGGGAGTGCAGGTGAGCCTAGGACACGATACTAAGAACGAACCAGCGGCACAGTGCTCTCACTGGCATGTTGGCGCTCTCTCAGCAGGGAGCCCGCAGTGACACACACCCCAGCTACCCGCCCTTGACCACCACTGTCTCTCTTTTCCACCCCTTACGCCCTCCCGAATCCTCCTTCCAACCTCTGTCTAGTACCGGTAATCTAATGTAACAGTTGGCAGTCCTCAGTCCTCCGCGCCCGTCCCTTCCTTTTCTGCCTCTCGCATGGTGTTCCCTCCCCTCCCCTCTCTCACTAGGTTGACGCAGCCGACGCCTCCCGCATCAAGGAGCTGCACATCAAGGTGTCCAAGGAGAAGGTGGAGCTGATGACGCTCAAGGAGCAGTGCAGCGACCTGGACAAGAAGGCGACATCGCTGCAAAACAAGATTGACAACGCGGGTGAGTAGTGCGGAGGAGGGTGGGGTTATGCGCGTAGGGATGGTGGGTAGCTGGGTAATAGCATGGTGGTGCGCCGGAAGCAGTGGTGCCGAGTGATAGTGACCCATGGGTCACCTACGGCTGTGATGACGACCTCACCGTGGCTGTGTACTGTGTCCTGCAGGCGGCGAGAAGCTGCGCTCGCAGAAGACCAAAGTGGAGAAGACGCGCAAGAAGATCGAGGAGGCGGAGGTAAGAGGAGGGGCCCACCGGTAAATGGTCATGCCAATTGTGATCGCTACCGTATGCCACCCCCACGGCTGTTGCGCCCGGTTGGATGCTTTCTCATGCCTTGAAGGCCTGCCACTACGTGCTCACGCTGTGTTGCACCGGAGGGGTGGACGAACAGCCGCGCGATAGCAACTATTATGGTTCTCAAACAACAATTTAGTAATCACGCCTTCCTCCGCCCACACCCGCGCAGGCTGACATCAGCAAGAAGGAGGTGCAGGCAAAGGCGCACGCCAAGCAGGCCGACAAGCTGAAGAAGGACATTGCCAAGCAGGGTGCGTTTGACTTGGATTGGGACTTGGGTTCGTACATCATGCAGAGAGAAGGGGTCTCACGCCTTGGACATACCGGCCCACGAGCGCTGCGCGAGGGAATAGCACCCGCATCTCTCCTACATCCTGCTTGCTTCAAGACAATTTGATTCTTTTCGCTGATAACCTGTAAACTTTCCGTTCTACATACACGTAACGTGCATGCTGCTGGAAAGCTGAACTCACATTCACATCCTGCATGGCTCCGAAACCCGCGGCTCCGGCTTCCCAACCGACAGACAAGGACCTGGAGAAGCTGGAGGCGGAGATGGCTGCATGCTCCGAGACCACCAAGGAGATCGAGAAGGAGGCGGAGCAGGTGCGTCATCGGTACTGCTGCGGGAACACACGCTGCAGATGCAGATACGCAGGCACAGCTGCGGGGGGCTTACACATTGCCTCCCTTGCCAAAAGGGGGGGCGGCTTGAGGATATCTACTCGTTCTTCCGCTTCTGGTCTCATCGAGTATGCCCCCTTTGCCTTCATAGTCTTAAGACATGTGAGGGCGGACTTGTAAAAATGCTTAACATTTTTTTCGAGTCCCCCGGTTTTCCCGCCTCCTTGCTGCCTTGCTGCTGCAGGTACTCCTGCGCAAACAGGCGGCGGAGGAGAAGGGCAAGGAGACGGGCGCCGAGGTGGAGAGTGCTCGTGGCGCGGTGGGTAGCGGCATGCAGGGGACTGGATAGGACACAGAACGGGAAGGGACAGAGGCGCAGGGGAGCGGAAGAGGGAGGAAGTCACAGTCACTGATGCCACCGACTCAATGCGTTCACCCTGGGTGTTGGCTCAACCCAACAACCGAACGCATGGGCGTGGCCCCCACCCCCTCAACATCACCGCCACCCGTTCTTCTTCCCTCTCTCTGTCCCTCCCTTACCCCTCGGATGGCTTTCCTTCTTTCCCGTCCACAGCACGACCAGCTGCGCCAGACGTTCGAGGTCATTCGGGCTACGGAGACCAAGATTGAGGAGGAGCTGGAGCGGCTGGCGGGGCTCATGCGCGAGGAGGGGGCCAAGAGCGGCTCGCTGGCGACGGAGAGGGCCAAGTTCCGAAAGAAGCTGGCGGAGGCTGTGGGTGAGTGGGTTGCGTGGGGACGGGGAGGGGATGCGGGGGAGCTGCTTACAGCTGTGGGGTCGTCAGGCTAGAGTTGAGTGTACGGCTGCAGCTGCGAGGTAGGGTAGTTGCTGGCCTCCGCATGCTGGCCTCACATTCGCCCTCCTACCGTCCTCCTCCCGCTGTCATACTTATAACATCGTTGTCACCCGAGTCTCCTGGCCGCCTGCCTCCGCTATCACCCTGGCATCCCGCTGTCACGCATGTGTCCTGATCAGGCAGCGACGACTATGTGGTGGACGAGGCGGCGCTGCGAGGTAACGCCACGGACGCGGACCTGGTCAAGCTGGCCGACGAGTGCACGTTCAAGGTACGGCAGAGTGAAGTGCCGTACGTTTCTATCTCTCTGTCTCGTCCTGTCTTTCCTTCTCTGCCTCTGGTCCCTCTTTCTGCAAGCCACCCATGAAACGTCCTCTACGGTTTCATCGATGCCGTACGACAATGGCCATTCCTCTTCCACCTCTCTTCATCTCCACCGCACACCTCCTCCTCCCTTCCTACTCTCCCCTGCCCTCCCAAGGCCACCATGCTAGAGGCGGAGCTGGATAAGCTGAGCCCCGACCTGACCACCATCGAGGAGTTCCGGCAGAAGGTGAGGGGAAGGGGCGGGAGTTACTTCAAGGGGGCGGGGTGCTTCAACTGCCACATGCGCAAGGAAGACCTACCTAACCGCCCTGCACTGCCCTGTTGACTTGCTGTACAGGCGAAGGAGTTTTCGGAGCGCGCTAAGGAGCTGGATGACGCCACCGCCGAGCGAGACGCGGTGAGTGGGGTGGTGGGTGAAAAGAGGAAACACTAACCCTGTGAGGCGGACTGGGCTACCGGCGTGTGTTTGCGGTGTGTTCCTTCAGCGTGTAGGGTGTAGGTCAACGCTGGCTATGAGGGTCTTCACGGCTGGCTGCATTGCAAACCCACCTGTGGTTCCTCACCCTGGCACCTGACCGAGAAGACCCCTCTTCACTGCTCACTCATTGCTACCCACCCTGCATTCGCTCTCGCTGCACATCATGCACACCATATCACGGTGCCGTACAACGGTCATTCATCCTGCCGTACACCCCCTCCCCCGCAGCTGCGCAAGGAGTACGAGGCGCTCCGCAAGGCCCGTCTGGACGGCTTCATGTCGGGCTTCGAGGTCATCAGCCTGCGACTCAAGGTGGGTTGGGGGGGAGGCGGGGCCTAGTTTAGGATGGCGGCGGTTGCGATGTCTTGTTGTGCTTCCCCCTCTTGGCATCCTGCTGACGACCTCCTCCCGTTTCTCCTAACCCCTTTCCCGACTCTTCCATGGCCCCTCCCGCGTTTCTCCCCACCTCGCAAAAGATCCGGTTCGGCTATCCCGCGCGTATGTTTTGGTGACTCTTTGACAACACTCTTACATTGCCCCTCCCGCATCTGTCCCCCTCGCCCCCCGCAGGAGGTGTACCAAATGATCACGTGCGGCGGTGACGCGGAGCTGGAGCTGGTGGACTCGCTGGACCCCTTCTCCGAGGTGAGGGCAGGGGGCGTGTGATGTACAAATAGTGAACCACGTAACTTGCATTACCGGTAAACCCAATAATACCGACCAGGGCTATGTTGCGAGCCCACAGCCTGCGAGCCCACATGCATGTCCTGGCGTCACAACTTTGTCTTCCCCCCTTTGTGCCCCTCCTGCCAGGGTATCGTGTTCAGCGTGCGGCCGCCCAAGAAGAGCTGGAAGAACATCTCCAACCTGTCGGGCGGCGAGAAGACCCTCAGCAGCCTCAGTCTGGTCTTCGCGCTGCACACCTACAAGCCCAACCCGCTCTACGTGATGGACGAGATCGACGCGGCGCTGGGTAAGAGACAGCTGCTGACGTGCTGCTGCTGTTGACGTGTTGAGGTCGTCTGTATTTGAGGTCTGCTTACCGGTACCGGTAGTCCACGGTCGTATATGGCGTCACACCAGGCAGCTATGTGTTGTGCAGCATGGCGCTTCACATGTGGACTCCTCCTGCATGCCTCCTCTCATGGTCTCTTGTGCCCTCTCGTTCTCCCTCTCAACTGTCCCCTCTACACCGGTACGGTTGTATGGACCCCCATCCGTCACGAATACCTGACACCGTGTGCTCTTGCTCGCGTAGACTTCAAGAACGTGTCCATCGTGGGGCACTACATCAAGGAGCGCACCGCGGGCGCGCAGTTCGTCATCATCAGCCTGCGCAACAACATGTTTGAGCTGGCGGAGCGGCTGGTGGGCATCTACAAGACCGACAACGCCACCAAGACTGTCGCCATCAACCCCGGCCGCTTCGCCGTCGTGAAGCAGGACGAGGAGGAGCAGCAGGACCAGGACCAGGAGGAGGAGGAGGGGCAGCAGCAGGAGGAGCAGCGTGCGGTGCCGGTGCGGGTGCAGCCGGTGGCGTGAGGGGGCGGGGTGGTGTCGGTGGTTAGGGTTGGGATGTGGCGGGTGCTTGAGGAGGGCACTATGAATGAATGCGGGCCTGTGCGTTCTGGCTGGCTCAAATTGACTGGCCCTGTGCGTAAAGGAGTGTGTGCTGTTGTGTTTGTGGGTGTTTCGCGTCGAGGGGCGGGGCGGAGGGGGTAGAAGTTGGGGTTGATGCGGTTTGGCTGGCGAGACGGTGGCAGGCGCTTTGAGTGGATGATCTGTTCATGCGGGGTCTGTGCATGTTACGAACGCACTGCAAGCCGCCCTGTGCGGTTGTGCGTGTGTTCAGAAAACTGGCCGCGAGTCGGAACATTCTGTGATTGCCGGAAGATCAAGTCCCCACAGAAACGCCACAGGAGCTGAGGTGTATGGTGGCGTAATTACAAATACAAATCGTCCGTGTGTGGGGGGGGGCAACCGGCCTGGGAGTGGCTCAAGTAACACGTAACACGGGAACATTGAAGTTGCATGGCTGGGTTATAGGTACATGGTGTATAGTTTGCCACGCAATTCGTGCGCTTTAACTAATGGTCCCAGCAGCGTGCAATCAGCACGCGTGGTTAGTTTGGCATACACTGTATGCTGCGGGACCATTGTCCCTGGACCCATGCATCTGGTTCAACCTTGCACTTGTAAGGTACAATCTCTCTATGTTGGCAAGATAGAATCTCTCTGTTGACATCCACGGCAGTTGCAAAGCATGTATACCTCGCTCACCTCCTCCCAGGGCTACAGCGGGGACTGTTCACTGCCCCCCTCCACAGTCATTACCAGCCGCCGGTGCCCTCACGGCCAAACGCTTTTGCCGTGTTACAAAAGATGTCGCTTGCGACCGAGGCCCATACCCTGCAGACTTCAACTACTACTGCATCCGCACTACCCTGTACACATTATCGGCCCTCATCAAGTCCCTTTATGTGGTTCAGATCGACATGCCCCTTACCCTACACGCGCCATGCCTGGTCTCTCATTCAAGGACATTCGTCTTGCCTCCATTTTTTAATACGCCTCGCAGCCATTGGGCATCCATCGGGCCTCGGGCGATTCCGGAGAGATGACATCCTGCTGCAGCCGCCCCAGACACTCCATTGCAACTGCTACGCGCTCGGGTTCCCAACGGCTTCCACCGCCTACTCCAACACCTGAGCGTGCGGAATTGTGGGCGGGAGGCATGAGGACAGGTTGACCCATGGGTCGGCGTTTGTTGATAGCGATTGTGCCGACCACCGCTGCATCTTTATGCACAATGTGTGTATGAATATAGCAATGCCTTTGCATTTTATAATGTTCAATAATGCACCACCTAGGAATGGAGGGGAGAGCAGGATCTTGTGATAGCCGTATCCCTCCCACCTCCCTCCCGCACCCGCCCCCGCCCACCCCACACCCGCCCCGCCCCAACCCTCCCGCACCCGCCCCACCTACCCCACCCTCCCACACCCGCCCCCACCCTCCCACACCCGCCCCAACCCTCCCGCACCCGCCCCCTCCCTCCCACACCCGCCCCCTGCCTACCCCTCCATCCCACACCCGCCCCCTCTACCCCACACCCGCCCCTACCGACCCACCGACTCCTTCCCAAGGCCACACCCCTACCCTACACCCGCCCCACCCACCCCGAACCCGCCCCACCTTCCCCACACCCGCCCCCTACCTTTACCCTCCGTCCCCACACCCGCCCCACCTAACCCCCACCCGCCCCCACGCTCCCGCACCTACCCCTCCCTCCCACAACGGACCTACCTCTTCCCTTCTTTTGTATCCCCCACGCATCTTTTCCTATGGCTTTTCAGTCCCTTCTTTCCTTTCTCGCTATATAATGGCCCCCTGTAGGTAGGTGGGGGCGGAAGGCGGGGAAAGGTAGGTGGGGGCGGAAGGCGGGGAAAGGTAGGTGGGGGCGGAAGGCGGGGAAAGGTAGGTGGGGGCGGAAGGCGGGGAAAGGTAGGTGGGGGCGGAAGGCGGGGAAAGGTAGGTGGGGGCGGAAGGCGGGGAAAGGTAGGTGGGGGCGGAAGGCGGGGAAAGGTAGGTGGGGGCGGAAGGCGGGGAAAGGTAGGTGGGGGCGGAAGGCGGGGAAAGGTAGGTGGGGGCGGAAGGCGGGGAAAGGTAGGTGGGGGCGGAAGGCGGGGAAAGGTAGGTGGGGGCGGAAGGCGGGGAAAGGTAGGTGGGGGCGGAAGGCGGGGAAAGGTAGGTGGGGGCGGAAGGCGGGGAAAGGTAGGTGGGGGCGGAAGGCGGGGAAAGGTAGGTGGGGGCGGAAGGCGGGGAAAGGTAGGTGGGGGCGGAAGGCGGGGAAAGGTAGGTGGGGGCGGAAGGCGGGGAAAGGTAGGTGGGGGCGGAAGGCGGGGAAAGGTAGGTGGGGGCGGAAGGCGGGGAAAGGTAGGTGGGGGCGGAAGGCGGGGAAAGGTAGGTGGGGGCGGAAGGCGGGGAAAGGTAGGTGGGGGCGGAAGGCGGGGAAAGGTAGGTGGGGGCGGAAGGCGGGGAAAGGTAGGTGGGGGCGGAAGGCGGGGAAAGGTAGGTGGGGGCGGAAGGCGGGGAAAGGTAGGTGGGGGCGGAAGGCGGGGAAAGGTAGGTGGGGGCGGAAGGCGGGGAAAGGTAGGTGGGGGCGGAAGGCGGGGAAAGGTAGGTGGGGGCGGAAGGCGGGGAAAGGTAGGTGGGGGCGGAAGGCGGGGAAAGGTAGGTGGGGGCGGAAGGCGGGGAAAGGTAGGTGGGGGCGGAAGGCGGGGAAAGGTAGGTGGGGGCGGAAGGCGGGGAAAGGTAGGTGGGGGCGGAAGGCGGGGAAAGGTAGGTGGGGGCGGAAGGCGGGGAAAGGTAGGTGGGGGACGGGGTCGGAAGGATTAGGTGGGGCTGGGTGTGGGGGTAGGTGGGAATGTGGGGGCAGGGGTTGGAAGGGTAGGTAGGGGGCGGGTGCAGGAGGGTGGGGCCGGGTGCGGGTAGGTATGTAGGGGGCGGGTGTGGGATGGGCGGGGCGGGTGCGAGGCGGAGGGGTAGGTAGGGCCGGGTGCGGGGCGGGTGCGGGTAGGTGGGGCGGAGAGGTAGGTAGGGTGGGGGCGGGTGCGGGAGGGTGGGGATTGGTGTGGGAGGGAGAGATGTGGGTCGTCAGGCTATTCACTAGTAGGTTGTCTATACTGCGGCACGGAAAAGAGATGCTGCCTATGGTCTAATCGATGGAATAACAAGGCGTTGAAAGAGCTTGAATTGCCTGGCACGATTACGTGTACGAACTGGCCCTGCTACTCGCCGTACAACTGAATGATAACTGCAGACACGGAAATATGTAAATCGCAAGTGCATGTTCTACAACCTGTTTGGCATTCCATTGGCGGGACGGCTTGAGCATCTAGACAGAACATCAAGGCTGGCAGCTGCACACTGCTTATTACCAATCGCATGACGAAGGAATTGCGATTCTCTCCGGTGCTCCAACTGAATCGGGGGGACAACTCTTAAAGCATGATTACAGAACCATTCAAACTTATTGTCAATCAATCCCTTGCAATACTTACTACTTCGACTTCGTTACGCGGCTCAGTTGAATGAACACCCCTGAACGCTAACACGGCACGGTGTCATCAGCCCACACCCAATAAACAGTTCTAGGCAGGGGCTACTTAGCAGTAATAAAGCCGGCACTGCTCAACGATGGTCAAATATCCTCGCCACGCACGCACCAACTTGGTACGGACCGATCATGATTTCGGTCCGGCCCCATCACAGTAACCATGCCACGCCATAGAGCATAATGCTAGACAAATAAGAACCGACTTCGGGACATTGACAGCTAGCTGTCGCAGAACCAAGGGTCACATGGAACAAGGGCACAGGTAGTCGCTGTAGAAACACGTTAGCGGCACGGTTCGTAGGTTAAGAGGTGGTGGATACTTCAATTCGGCATGCTTCTGGGGTGCTGCAGTTACGGTGGCGAGGACGGAGCAATCCAGTTTGTTGACACGGTGTAAGAGTTGGTTGGGCCGTTGGCGGTTAGGTGGTTAGACCCCATGATGACAGGTGCGACGCCATGACGTGTTGGCCAGGCCGCACAAGCTACGCTAGCCGTCAGTGGACCTTCCTCTTTAGCTTCCGGTATATCGGGGGACCGTCCTGTTTTAGCTACCGGTATGGTGGTCCCGCCGCTGGCCTTGTGTTCCCTAAAAGAGAGGATTGCTGCCTTTACTGGGATCGCTGGGGCGGCAGGAGAGCAGGAGGTGTCGGAAGGCGTGGCTGCTGTCCTGTGCCTGCATGCGCAGTCGTGGGATGACACGGTTGATTCGTTGCTATGCAGGCCATGTTTACATGAAACGAACTACGTCAAATGCTGAAGTACAGTATGCGGACCGCGTATATCTACAGGTAGGGTTACCAAGGAGCCGGTGCGCAAGTAGTGTTGGTGATGATGGACTGGGTCTAGTGATGTGGCCACTCGCACCTTACCTGCAGCAGCGGTAATAGGGCCGACAGGTCGTCATGCGCAAGCAGCTGGTGATGATGGTGAGGGGCATCGCCTCGGGCCTGCAGGAAGAAAGGAGAGTCGAGGCAATAGCAGTGCTTGACATCGCACGGTTGGCAGGAATAGGTAGTCCCGCCGACTGCGTGCGTGTCATCAACTCAAATTCACCCCTGCAACCTGCTTCTAAGCCGGTACGGCAGCACGCTACTGTAAGGGGCGACTGATAGTGCAAAGCTACGACAGCTGCCAAGCTTCCAGCAGTAGCCCTCCTGTCCTAGCTGGCTAGATGCCGTACCTACCTGCAACAGCAACGTGGAAGCAGTTTCCGCGGAGGTGATGTCGCCCATCTCCAGCCAGGCGTGCAGCAGCCCCTCCGCCACCCCGATCCGTGGGCGCAGCACCGATAGCCCGCCCGCAAGCATCCCTGGTGTATGCATGCATGCATGCATAGGGCCGCCAGTAACCAGTCAATTGCCGGTGGCACACCAGGCAACCCGAGAAGAATGTATGGCTATAAAGTATACAGCGCTAGGGCCCTGAGTATGCCAGCAGCTGCACATAATAGAGCCCTCCCAGGATGCTGCTGCCGTACGCTCGTATGTACAGCCCAACGCACATTGAACAAAGCTAGCCCGTCCCACAACGCCTGCACGTATGATGTATATCCCAACCAGCATGTGCTTTAATCACAAGTAAGCATGTACATGTGCATGTGCAGGTGCAGGTGTGCTCCTCACCTCGCAGCCCCCGAAGGCTCAACGTGTACCTCCCCAGCCCCGCCACCACACGGCCCCCGCCGCCCGCCGGCATGTAGCCAGCCAGCCCCGCACGCAGCATGCCACTGCTTCCCGGGCTCGGACCTCCACCACCTGCTGGGTTGGAGGCGAGGGATGCGACTGGTGCCAGCTGCGGTGGCGGTTGGAGTGGGCCTGAAGGGCCTTGTGTAGGGCCTGGAGTAGCGGCTCCTCTAGAAGGTAATGGGAGTCGATGTAGCGGCTGTGGGCGTCATGGAGGCTGGGGGCGGGGTAGGAAGACAGCGGAGACAGCGGCTTTGATGCGTAGTCGTAGAGTGAGTGCTGATGTTCCTGTGGCTGTTGCTGTGGCTTGTGCTGCTGATAAGGGCCGTCGCTGGGCGCTGGTTGCAGCAGCTTGCCTAGATGCGTGTTCTTTTCATGGCTGCTGTAGCGCAGAGGGGAGAGGGCAGCGGCATCTGCTGCAGGGTGGCTGCCGTGTTTGCTGGGGCTGGAGCTGCGGCACATGATAAGGCTGTGGGTAGGAAGGCGGGATCGTGGGGGAGGGGCGGCTCACGGTTTCGGTTAGGTTTGTGGGGTGACTTATTCAGCAAGGCTTATGCGTGGCAGCAAGTACGGTTTGGAAGGTGCGGGTGCCTGGTACGTGTAACGAGCAATGCAAGGCACCTTGCATGCTTGACCATGTGTCACCCTTGCAACCGTGGATGCGTGGAGCGAACATGAAGAAAAACTAGAACACATACCTATCAAGTGAACGCGGCAGCTGTAGGTTTGGGCAGGTAATGCCCTCCATGAGGATGTTGGTGTCTGGGCGCCTGGGGAGGGGAGCATGAGGCGGCGCAGGGGTCAGGAAGAGGAGTTATGCCAAGGCTCACGCAATGCTAGGCCTGACGCCGGTAAGGCCGCTTGTCTGGTTGTCCAGGTGCATGGGTGCGGGCTTGCTTTCTTTACATTTACTGTTAATCGAGTTCCCACGGAAGCCCACCTTTCAGCTTGGTAGTACAATCCGTACGAAAGGGAATCCAGATCCAACACGCCGTCTGGGTGTAGCAGACCAAGATCACAGGCTCTGCGGCTGATTACCCACCTGCAAGGCATGTATGAAGGACAGACCTGATTTGTTATGGACCTTTAAGCGAGGGCTAAACATTCATCGCTCTCCTTGGTAGCGACACCGGCGGCAGTCAGTGCATGCATGTAGCGGGCTTGGATAAAGACTTAACGCCCCGCGCCTCCAGCCACTCCAAGGCAGACACCTGCAGGGGCTCCAGGCAGCCCGCCTCGGTTACCCGCATGGCTTCTCCCCGCCACGTCAGCTGCAGGAGTCCGTAGCCGCTGCCTAGCGACGAACTGCTCGCACGTACGGCAGGATCTACTTCATTATGGATCCAAGTACGGCTGTTGTTGTCGTACAGGAAGCCAGGTTGAGAGGGTTGCACCACAACGACCACATTCTCGCGAGGTATGCTGCAAGTAAGCGATAAAGGAAATGAATACTCGGAAAGGCGCACGAGTGAAAGATGAGATACGAGTAATGACCCATGGGTCGATCAAAGGCATTTAGTGACCAGCAGCGTTGCTACCGACGTCTTTTCGTCCTTACCCAAAGAACTTGAAGCCGTACAGCTGCCGTACAGCGTCGTACTGCTGTTCCTCTCCAACCACCAGCACGAGCGGCAGCTTCTCCACGGCTTGCCTGCCCGCCAGCGACAGCAACGACAGAACCAGGGACGCCACAAAGCGGCAACCCAGCGGCACGCCGTCTATACGGGAGTCGCTGCTGCAGCCGTTGTTAACCGTGCCTCCGGATCTGTGAGCAGTTTCGGGGGCCGAGTAAGGCAGCAGGGACGCAGCTAGAGAGATGCACCTAAAGACAGGTAGACGGACCATTACCAACTGGGCAGCGCAGGGGTTCTGGATCTTGAGTGCATGCAATTTACTGCGTGTGCCTATCTCCCTACGGTACGTCCAGCTGCGACCCACCTGTTACCAGTCTGCAACAGGCGCCACGGGTCTGTCGTCCAAAACTCCCTCGCCCCAGCAGCACCGCCGACGCGGCCGCCGACACCTCCACCTTCCGCCGCCCAACAAGCTCCGTTACTATCAGCGCCCACTGCATCCCCTACAAAGCCGTTTCCATACGTGGTACCATTGCATCTTGATAGCAAAGTTGAAGCCTCGTGGTGGCCTAGCAGCTGGCCCCCTCCGCTGATAATGTCAACGCTATTGCTATGATGGTACCGGTGCGTATTATTGTTAGTCCCACCACTGCCATTACTCCCGCCATGGGCTGCTCCCGCCACTGCTCCTGATGACGCGGCAGACGACTTCAAGTTCAAGTCATCATTCGCAGCACGGAGATGTACGGCAAACTCGCCGTACGCCAGCATGCGGAGGACCTCACTACGAAACGCCTTGGCTTGCTCCGTCTGGGCAAACGCCTCCAGCTCTGGTTGGGTAACCATGGGTGGCGGCTGCTGACTCCAATTTTGCGCCTCGGCCCACGCCGCGTTGCAGCGGTCAAGGTAGGCTGACAGCTGTTCCTCGCAGCGCTGAAGCTCCTCGGTGCGTCGCTGCAACCGCAATTCCAGCATGCCCACGTGTTGTTCATTACTACGAGCCGAAGTTGCAGCAGCAGTTGCTGCAGTGTTGGGATCCTCATCAGCGGCGTTGGCGACGTGCCTGCCCCTAACGCCGCCGTACCGACCGTCATTACTCGTGTTTTGGTCTTTTTTCCAGCCGTTTGTAGTGCCGGCTTGCAGCTTGAACGGTGCCGTACGCAGCAATGCGGCGGACGCATCCTTGGAGACCTGTTTGACTGCCGTGGCCGCCGGTGCCGCAGCAGCATGCGTTGATGGCAACGATGCTGACTCATGGGCAGCAGATGGACGCGCAATAATGTGCGTGGCTGATGACCAAAGGCTTCTGCCCAGGGCGGGTAAGCCTCCATTCATTCCTCCCACACTACCGGTATGTTGTTGTTCCGTACTACAAGTATTTGCCGGGTGACCGTTACCGTTACCGTAATCCTTGATGTTATTATTCTTATTTGGCGTCACGGCCGCCGCCGTTAAGTCACGTGTGGCGGCAGCGCGCAGAGCCGAGCCAGAAAGCTTACTCGGACGCAATCCGTATGCTGCTGGTGCTGCTGCTGTGTGGGTACTGCCACCGTCCCCACCGTCGCTGTCCCCACCGACAGCATCTTGCTGACACCCCCCGAAACCGCCGCCAGCAGCGTTTATTGACTCCCACTGCAGTAACACACTAGTAATGGGAAATGCTGACTGCTGCTTTTGCACTCTGCTGTCCCGCATGTGGCACATACTGCTGCTGGCACCAGCCGCCACGTTTCCTGCTCCTCCTGCTGCTGCCCGGCTTGATGTGGCAAGGTAGGGATTACTAACAGCAGCTGCTGATTTTGTGGGAGGGCGCAGCACCGGCGGCAGTCGCAGCGGAGGGTCTCCCAGCTGAGCAGGGTGCCTCTGACCTGGGGGAGGGGTGTGGTTGGCGGCCTGGAGCTTTTGGGTGCATTGACGTCCAGAAAAGATTTTAGAGTAGACTACTGGTGCAGTACGGTTTAGGGCCTTCTGTGCAGTGCTGACGCTACCAGGGCATGCATGCATGCGTGCGTGCATATGTGGAATTTACCCAAGCATCCGTACCGCCGTACTTGCGTGAATACCGTGCAGCAGGAGTGCCGTCATTGTACGGCACATGCTATGCAACATACTCACCGTCAGGCGTAGCCGCTGCAGCCACCAGCATTCTTGGCATGCTCCCAGCGGACAGCCGCTCCACCATCACCGGTTGACCATCCGCTCCATAGCTAGCTGCATGTCCGTCACAGCAGTAATGGTTCTCATGAAGAGCACAGTTAGCTGCTGCTGCGGCATCGTCGTACCCGCCATGCGACATCCTGCGAGTAGCCCATGCGTCCTCAGCAGTGGCAGTAGCCAAGGACACATGTTCCTGCTGTTGTTTCACTTCCGCTGCCTTTGGCGCGTTCATTGCCAGCTCAGCGGCGTGTCCCTGCTGCTGCTGCTGTGCAGTTTGCTGACTAGCACCAGCAGCAGCACCAGCAGCAGCAGCAGCACCAGCAGCAGCACCAGCACCAGCAGCAGCACCAGCAGCAGCAGCAGCACCAGCACCAGCACCAGCACCAGCAGCAGCACCAGCAGCAGCAGCAGCAGCAGCACCAGCACCAGCACCAGCACCAGCACCAGCACCAGCAGCAGCACCAGCAGCAGCACCAGCACCAGCACCAGCACCAGCAGGACCAGCAGCAGCACCAGCAGCAGCACCAGCAGGAGCACCAGCAGGAGCACCAGCGGTGGACTTCATCGTGCGGTTGGCGGTGAGCTCCACCGTTGCAAACCTCACGCGCTCCGGTTGCCGAGCTGCCGCTGCTGCCATGGTCGTCGGAGCCGGCTGGACGCCGCTCACAGTGCAGATCGAAGCGCGACGACGGGTGCTGGCGGGTGAGAGCGCTGCGAGCGTAACGGTGTGGGACAAGGGTTAGGAGGGAGTGAAGGCGGGCAGGTGCACGGGAGCCAAGGAGGTATGCGGGTATGGCTACAAGAATAGGGTGCGTGCTTCTGGCGGTACCGTATCTGTGGCTTTAGGCTACTGTGTTGGATGTGCAACTGCTCCCACGGCCCCATGCCGCATGCAAACAACCTTCCCTTATTACTTGTACGCCATACGAGACGACATGCATGCTACCCATCGGCCCCAATATTGTACGTGCCTGGCAGCGATCCTCCTCCTCCTGCGTCCTGCTGCTTGCGTTGATTGCCGCCTCCTCCCCCAGCTCGAGACCACAGCGGCACCCACTGTGGTCGCTCCTGCTGCGGCGGCGGCTTTCGCCTGAAGGTTGGCTTGCCGCCGTCGTCGTTGCTGCAGACCGACGAGCGCCTTGCCCTATCGCTGCTGACAGCAGGAGCAGCAGCCGATGTGGAATAAGGGGTCAACAGCACAGCGCCGCTGCCCCCACCGCCGCTAGCATGGTTGCCCGCGCTGCTGCTGGCGACTTCCGTCTCTGGAATAACGGTCAGCGCAAAGGGCGACTGCGCCTGGGGTACGCGGGCTGCAAACACCAAATACCACATCAGCGCTTGTTAGACCAGCAGTACGGCTAATAAGCAATGTATGTACGTTCAGAAGGCAGGATATGTACAGCAGGGACGCGCCAGCCCTTGCTTGCCAGCAGCCTCTCATCACTTACATCGGATGAAAAGCCCTGACGGCTTCGAACCATGTACGGCAGGTGCAGTCGCGCGGGGCGGTGGCAAGGGCCCAGCAGCTGGTTCCGGGGCCGATTCATCCACTGCCACCGGGGGCCCTTCCTCCGGCCCTGCAGGAAGCCAAGAAGCTTAGGGTGAGGATCTTTATCATTGACGTGGTCAAACAAGCATGTACGAGTCATCAGTCCTGCATGTGGTCCTCCTAACTATTCGGCATGCATGTGCCGCAACCTGCTTTCCGGCATTCCAATGCATAAGCCCCCCATCCGCGTGTAAAGGAGGTCTGCCCACTTGTACCTGCTTGGCTGCTGTCATCACAGGTAGCGACGGTGTCCGCAATGGCGGGAGCAACAGAAGGTGCGTCAGCATCGTCAAGGGACACCCTTGCAGCATCTTCTGACGAACCGCTGATGGCTCCAGCAGCAGCAAGGAGGCCCTCCTCCACGGGCGGGTCAGCAGCAGCAGCATTACTCGTGGCGGGGTTCACCACAGAGGGGCTACCAGCAGTAGCCAGCAGCGACAACCTATGGGCTACAGCAGCAGCACCCAACGGCTCGACTGTTGTCGTAACCTGCTGCGGCATGCGTCGTCCTGGGACGTAGGCTGGGGTGAAGATGCCGCCGTCATCCGAGCCTCCTGCAGGGGCGCGGATTGGGTTAAGGAGGAGGGAACATGCCATTGATTGCTGTTAAGTACGATGCGGCGCTCTTCTAACAAGTGAGAACACTTACCGTTACTAGTCCAAGGGCTACAGTTTCCTGCCTGCAAATCATGGCACGGTACATGCATGCATACGTGCTCGCTTGCTTGCATTTGCATGCATTGCGTCCTTACCATTGGTTGCAGCCGCTACCGACTCCGCCGTCGTTACCATCGACGACAGCAGCGACTGCAGAAGCGCCCGGCTGCCACCCACTCGCGGCGTCAGCGTCGACGCCTGCTGCTGCTGCAGCTGCTGCAGCTGCTGGCTTGCGAATCGGCTGCGCGCCGAGCCCCTTATCGAACTACTACCGTAACAACTGTGACCGTCACGGAGCAGCGATGACGAGGACTGAACCAGCATCATCATTGCTTGCGGCGGCGCTGGTGGTAGGGTAGCAGCTGGGAGCCTGCTGACTGCAGCGGGGGCTCCTGCTGCAGTGGTCGCTCCCGCCGCGGCTTGCGCCAACCGACCCAGTCGTGAAGGCAGGCGGTCAGGTGGGGCGAGGGGCTGCTGCAGCCCACTGCCGCAACCACCGTAACCAACGCCACTGTTGCAGCCATTGGCATGGTGTTGGTAGCCGTAAGTGGCGTAGAAACCGGCGGTGGGGGCACCTCCTCCGTCTGATGAGAACCGAGGCATCCTGGCATGAAGGGCATCTTGCAGTGCTACCTGGGGACGGGTAGTGACGCAACGAACCAAACAGACGATGTGAATGCGGCATGTGTGGTAAAAGGTGAAGCCACATAGCGGGCTGGTGACCTTCTTAACATGTTACCCTAAATTAAGTACACAACACTTCCAAATACCGGTGAAGTCGGTGTCTCATGCATGCTTGCATCAGCCCCCTACCCTGTCTACCGTATGTATCCCCGTCCCTTACCTTGTCGGACTCCACTTGTCCCCTCAGCGCCAGGTAGCGATGCTGCTCCTGCGCCACGTGACGAGCGACCTCAGGCCCTGCAGCGGTTGGAGAACACGTAAGCGCACGTGCAAGCATGATTAATTTCCATACACGGTAGGCAACTCATTTCCTCTCGACGCATGCACACATGTGCGCTTTGTAAAGCCAGCAGCAGCCCCTCTACCCTTCGTACCCAATGTAGCGGAGATGGCGACGTCAAAGGATTCCAGACGTGGCGCCGAAACCACCTTCACCTTGCCGGCCATCATCAACACTGCGCACCGCACCACCAGCAGTACTCGCCGCCTTGCGGCGTGCACGTGGCGCCGCCACTCGGGCGCCTCCTGATGCTGCGGCCCTGCATTTGCATAGGCAGAAAGGGGGAGCGAGATAGTGCGTTTGCGGGAATAGGATGTTTCCATTGTCGTGCGTGTTCGAGAGCTGGAGCAAGTGGAGACCATGATGAACCAGGCATGCATGTAGTTGGCTGAGTAATAAGCAGGTTGAGCAGTGCGTACGTTTCCTTACGGCGAGGAGCTCTGCTGCTGGGAGGGTAATGTTCGTCCCGTGCGACCTGCAGCAGCAGCAGCAAGGGAGGGGGCCGTTGGGTTAGTTCACGCAGCATGTTATGTTTTAGAGTTCAGGGAGGACTAGCGAGGCGCAGACAGCAGGAGCCCTCAAAGGAGCTGCTGGCTTGGTTGCGGGCGCACGAATGTGTTCCGGTCGTTCCGGTCAAGCTAATCGTGATTGTGTTATGGATTGGCGGCCGTGTGTGATCCATGGATGCGGTGTGGGAAGGCCAAAGTGGTGATACCTCTGGTATTTAGAAAAGGCCTAGAGCATAGCACACGCAGGAGGGATGGCTCGTCGAGAAACCTAAAAAGACATTTGCTCACCGCCTGGCTGCTAGGTCGTCAGCCGTGTGCTGCAGTAACTTCTCCGGTTCAGATCCAGGCTTGCCAAGGGTTGCCTGCACGCGCTCGTATTTGCTTAGCACAAGAAGCGGTTGCCTAAGAAATGTCGCCCAGTGCCAGCGGGGACTAACCTCCACCAGCCTCAATTTCTCGGAGGAGGTCGCTGCAAGCGGTACAGGAAGACGACCTAGACCTACATAGGCATAATAATATTGCGCAATTTGTAAATCTCAGCGTCGGTTTGCTTCGCAGCTTTTCGGCTGACATGACTCGCTCAGTCGGCGGACGACATGTCGCTCGCTCGACTCTGACGCTTACCGCCTAGAAGGTCGAGGTCCTTCGCAGAACTGCTTCTCCACTCTTGCGTCAAGTACGCGTCCCAGTCGACTTCTGTTTGTAACAAGACCGACGGTGCGTTGCCCATGGTGTTTCAATGGAATTGCAACTTGAGGTTGGACATGTCGACGAGTAGTAGGTGTTTTTACTACAACGTGATAGCGATGTCAATTTTGATAAAAGCTCTTCGTGCAATGGGCCGCTGATTTTGGTCATTGTGCGCCTGTCGCGTCAACCGCTGCTGACGTACAGTGCAACCGCCACCGTTGCTGACATCCGTACACAACTCCCTAATGATTACGGCATACTCACACCCGTAAGCGGCAAGTACTGAAGAAGTGTACTAGAACGGATACTAGAACGAAGCATGTACTGCATTCGGTAACGGCAATACGACTACCTGGCAGTTCATCTTGGCTGCTTCCTAAGCCCGCCGCCTTACTTCACTCGCTAACGGTGCTGATTTCGAAGGCATTCGTCCCTAGGAGCCATTAACCACCTTTCACTGCTGTGCAGCCATCACCTGAATCCTTAGACGGGCAGGCCCGTCCCTGCAATCAAAAGGTCCTTACAAACACCGTCACGACACGGTACAGGTCCCATTGCGCAACCGACGTGTTCGTACACTGTACAACTGTTAACCGCGTCCTGCTGGACATGCCCCCAGAAAAAGGACGGCATGTTCGCCCAAACACAACAGCAAACGCATACAACACCTCCAGTGACTTTTCAACCTTCTTTAACTTTCCTTGGCGATAGGAAAACGTGGCTTAGGTTACACATCAGATCCGCAAAGGCGCAATACATGACCGTACTGTACTGTACGCCGTGCCGCATAAAGGAAGATAAGAGAACAACAGCAACTTAAACTAACACATTCCGTACTTCAGACAGAAAGAGACATTAAGACAGGAGGTAAAGAGGAATGCATTAGACAGCATTCAAGATCCATACACAGGTCCTATACACAAGCATACGTCCCAAGGTCCCTTACACATTCCGCTTCAGCATCTTATGCACAACATGTACGGATGCATGTTACCCCCGGTGCTGACTTCTGGCCCGTCAACCTCAGCACTGGCGCCTTTCAGCGGCAAATAAACAGGCTAACCATTGCATTGCTGACAACCGTTGCTCTGCTTCTTCTGAACTACTAAACTACTACACTGCCTAGGATAGGCATGCGTTACCGCTGCCTCATACCCGTACATGGCTCTCCCTGCAGGTGCTAGCAAACCTGCTGTAGCGCCCACACTAGGGATGGATTGACGTTGCACGACCTACGCAACACGCAACATACACACATGGTTCAGGCTCGCGACCAGTTTCCTTAACACATATAATTCAGGACTTCATATCTACAAACAATAATATCAAACAGCGCAGTTTCTTCGCCTTAATGGACCAGACCATGGCCGTGTCCGTGCGTGACACGCCATCGTCAACCGTGCCACGTCACCCCACATGCCGGCAGCCCTTGTGTCGTATCCAGTGGCTACCAAGGTACGACAGGACGCAGAGTCCACACTGGTGGTGAGAAACGTCATGCCTTCATTCCCCAATATCCCCTTGCTTCCTCATGCTCGTTAGTCATTACCCCTTCCTAAACCCAACACATACGACTGCGTTCTGGGCATGGACACCTAGATGGCCTAAGGCCGCCATATCCTGGCTAGCACCTTGCCATATTTCGCCACGCTCATATTTAGCACTGCAAACCTGCTGCGGCTGCTGTCGTTGCCGATGCTGTCGTTGCCGTTGCTGCTGACACCAGCAGATACCTTGTTACTACTGGTTGCCTCCGAAACCCCGGTGTCCGCTTGGCTTGTAGCGGAGGCCTTGGTTTGAACACCTGCAAGGTTAATAACAGAATATAACAAGGCCACGAATACCTCGTGCTTTTTTCTGCTCAGTGGCCGCGTGCCGTGCTTACGTTGCACGCTGACCCATGGTTCATAGTTGGCTAACATGTATAATTATTAGGTAATTACCCCTCGATATGTTGCGGTGTTTTGAGAAAGCTAGCTGTTAGCTGCTGGCCCTGGCTCTCCTTTTTACCCCTGTCACCTTACCGTCTTTAACGTAAATTCCGCCGCAGGGACTGTACGATGTTGACTCCTTCACGAGAAGTGATCCATCGGCAGCTGCTGCTGTTTTGAGCCAGCCGTTGGTGTTAAAACCCATACATCCTGCGATCTTGGTGCAAGCCGCTGCCATCTCAAGCAGGTCGCCTGTTTCGGGGCTGTCGTACAAATCTGTAGGCGCATCCCTTCCCTCTAACAGTGTGAATCCAGGGATCTCGTCGCATCGCATGTACCGTTTGAAGAGGTAGTCCACGTAATCACCTGTATAGCCGTTTGCGCCGCATGAAAGCAACCGATTCAACCGTTGGTGCGTGTTGGTTGTGATGGGTTGCGGAAGGTAATCATTACTTCGCACTCTCAAGCAGGATGCTGTGAGCACCTTCACACCGGTATCGAGCATGCCAATATGGTAGTGGTTTTGCGTAGCCTTAGGAGTCGCTGTAATGTACGGTCATCCAAACATGCGTTTCAGAGGACAGTCGCACTGCATGGCCCTAACAGACAATGTTCCAGCAGGCTTAGCTAGCATACCGACCGACTTGCTGCAGTCCGTGCCCTTTTACGATGCGCCCCAAGTTTTCAGGCATGCATGGCAATCCCCCCTATGACACGTACATGCATGCGGATCAGTGGATCACCGCTTATCGTTCACAAGACCCAAGGTCCTCTCACCATCTGGCGTTACTTTTGCCGTCCTCTCCGGGGCTATGGGCATTTCTGCTGGTGCGGCCGACACAGGAGGAAGGAGGCCTGCAAATTTGCATCGAATGCAAGTGTTGACCGCCTATACCGCTGTTGCCGCATTTCAAATAGCCGTGTTGCTGTATCTATCTACCTACTACGTACATCATACGTACCCATAGTCCTTGCGGCTGTTGTGGAGCGTACGGCGAGGCTGGGTAGGAGCAGCAGTAGCATGGACACTGGGACTAAGGATGACGTAAATACTCCTTTGGGCCCGCGTGGGAAGCGCTTTCCCAATCCCGAGGTGTTGTTGGCTCCAGTTACCATGTCGCTGCTGCAGTAGGAGTGACGGAGGGGACATTGCGGGAAAAAAGGACAGGCAATGAGGTTGGAAGGGTTGGGCCAGGCTAGACTAAGCGAACAGGGACGGCTTGCATCGCAAGTCTGAGGTAGCGGGCTGTTTGTCCGTCAATAAATAAGGCAGGAACAGGCCCAAAGTGCCCAAAGCAGTTATCGCTAACAAAAACTGACAGAAGGCGCCCACTGTATGAAATGTGACAAAACATGATTATCCTAACATATCATTGTGAAGGTCCATTTCTTTGGCCGGACCAAGCCAGGTTAGGTGGGGTGGGTCCCGCATGCATCCGACCGGCCCGACTCACCACCAGACGCCAACGTTGAAACCGCTTTCGCCTTGTGTTATATATCACTGTCAAGGATAAGGTGCTTCGTAAGTGCCAAATGCCCCTGTCGCGACCACAGCAACGGGATGCGCTTGTCGACTGGGGCCCCGCTATACGTAGGCACGTTCAATGGAGTCGGAAGCGACGCCGTCCAAAAAGCGATACGTTTTGTACACAATACAGCAAGAAGATACAAAGAGCTGTAAAACCTCAAATACCTTGCAGTTCGTTGGGCCGCAAGCAACGGTGCACAACTGCTCTGCGACGTGAAGAGCTCAAGAAAGGCAACCTCGGGATGTAATTGTAAATTCTGCTAGACTGAGAACCAACAATTTGTGCTAGCAATGAAAGTTGTACGGGCAATTCATGACTACTTAACTGCGACTCACAACCTTATGGGCTCCATACAATCACGGCTGTCGTCCCTTCAAATATGGTGATCAATTGGTATTGCCAGGCTACGAACGGCAAGCACTGGGGACAGAGGTTCGTCAAGTAAAGGAGATTACGAACCATAAATTGCGGAAGTAAGGATGTATGCAACCTGTCACCGCACCGTATAACGGGATACATGGTCTTCAAAGACAAAGCGGTTGAAAGCACTGCAGGCATTAGCAGTATGACAGACATGGTTGTTGTCTCTGACATAAGCCCGTCGAGGCATACTCGTTCTGCTCTCTTTCTCCACGCACAGACACAACGTACGGGATTAGCTATACAGTGCATGTGACGCTAGGGGCGAAACATTGGCGGCTGCAAGCGGGCATGTTTCCTACACGCTTTATACAAGTGCTTAGCTGGTCTGTCAGAAACACCCCCCAGTTGGCCCTCGACACTTAATGGCTGGCACATCGAGTCTGGGCATTAATGGACGCATAGGGTACAGGGCCTAGATCCTAGGTGTCTTCAAGAATGCATAACTGATACTACCCCAGCTAACGCGTGCCGTCAGCTAGGGGTTATCTCCTGTGCTCTTTGATCTGCAACATGATATTAGTCGATGGGTGTTCCTGTCCGCAAACCCATATTTTGGGGTTTGGGACCAACGGGGCCAACTCCTTGCAAGGATTGCAAGCGCTGATTTCCAGACCGTCCCCAACTTCAGCAGACGACACGCCTCGAGATAAAGCAGCCGTGGGGTGCACCCTCTCAGGTGAAAAGCTACCGGGATCGGTAGGGAGGGCGCAATTCCTGTCAGAAGGATGGCCGGGTGGAGGGCTGGGAATGTCCCCGCCGACATCATGCGCCCCCGCGTAAGAGTGTAAAGACTTTGGTAAGGGATGTCGGAAACATAAGGAACTGGTGGCACGGAGCTGACTGGTTACGGGCGGATGCCGCAACCTAGGTCCGCAGTTTAATTCTTAGGTATAGGTACAGGCTTATTGCATTAATCTATGTGGTAATGGGAACCCAAGATAATGAATGGGCAACAAAGACTGGGCTGACGGAGGAGAAAACAAGATGGCCCTAGCTAGGTAGAGCAAAGCAACATCCTAACGACTCATTGTCCGGTGTCACGTATGCGCATAAATGGAATTCTATTCACGGCAACAGCTTTCTCCAAAGCGAGGAAGCGGATCAAGGCTCTCCCTGCAAGGCGTACGGCATAGCAGACGAGCCTTCGACTTCTCTGCCCTGTTCTCTTTCATCGGCCCTGTGCTGTGAAAAGGCGGACATTTGGTTGAGGGATCTCCGTGCTGTTCACTTATAGCGTTGTTCTGCGGGGCGGCGCATTGGCCCTCGCCCCGTTCTAGCGCTGTCGACATGAAGATCACTATAGAGGTAGAGATCCAGCCGGATGAAGTCGGCCTTGCTGCGGAATTGCTAAGCACGCTGAGGTATGGTACAGGGCTCGTGCATGAGATCGGCTTGCGATGCTCCGTAAAGTTCGGTGTACAATGCACGCTACCGTCAGTGCCGCCTTTTCTAGGGATCTATTCACGCAAGTGCACTTATTATGCATGATCTTGTGCATGAGCTGGAACTCTGGTCTAGATGCTGAGCGGGATGTTGTCAAGGAAACCTTTGGGTTAGCACGAGCACCACATAGTATACTTCGTTGCTTGCTTTGCTTTAACCACCTACTGGTAAGCGGTAATGCGATATTATGACCGTGCACGCCTTACGATTCCCCAACCTTTCACGTCCCATCAAAATTGCTTGCAACCGCTGTTCGCTTTACAGGACCCTAACCGACCATGTCAAGGTGGTAACTCCTGCGGCGGGCGCTGTCGGCGCAGCAACAGCCCCGGCCATTGCGAATGGCCCAGCAGCCCCACACGTCCCCCCAGCCCGCGCCGCTCCCACACCTCCTGCCACCCAGCCCCAGCAACCCGCAACCAGCCTCCCACAACAACCCCAGCAGCCTCAACTTCCCGCCGCTCCAGCCATGCCTCCCGCGGCTCCCGCTGCGCCCGCACCCGCTCCCGCTCCCGCCGCACAACACCCCACGCCCGCACCCCCACCCCAGCAACCTCCCCAGCCACAGCCCCCCCAGCCCCAACCTCCGCAGCAGCCCCCCCAGCAGGCGCCTGCTGCTGCTGCTGCTGCTGCCCCCCAGGGGCCTCAGGGCACCCCGCAGCCCCTCCATGCGTGCGTGCCGCGGCTGGCTAGCCCCGCCACCCAGGAGCAGGCGGTGGCGGATGTGGTGGCCACGTTGCGTGCGGCGGAGCGGGAGGAGCGGCTGCCGCAGGCGGTGGAGGTAAGGGAGGGCGGGGAAGGAGGGAGGGACGGAAGAAGGAGGGTGGAGGATGGAGAAGGAGGGAGGGGAGGTAGGATGGGGAAAAAGGAAAGGAGCAGCAGGGACAAGCCGTGAAGAAAGCGCTGTGCACAAGTGAATCTTGGTGGGGCCTTGGCAGGGAGGGCGGCCCGGGGTTGCTGCCCCCTTGGGTGGGTAGCTGACAAGGTGGTGCTGTGCAGGCGACTGACGTGGCTGCCCCTGCTTGGGTCGTTGGTTTGGGTCGGCATGTCGGGTTGGATTGAGTGGGGCTAGGAAGGTTGGGGTCGTGACTTGGCGAACGGGGGCAGGTCGCGAGCCCTTGGGAGCCCTTGCGGAGAGGAGTGGGAGGTCCTCCTCCTTCCTCCGGCCGCCTCCTGTCCCGATTGCCCTGCCCTGACTTGCATTTGCAATTTGGATTTTGGTATCTCTGTCCTCTCAAGTAAGAAAATCCCCGTTCCTCCTCTCCTCCTCCCCCTCCCCCTCTCCCCCCAGGAGCTGGTTGCTTCCTTTGAGCAGCAGGTGTTCGACAACCCCGAGGTCATCGGATCCACCGTGGGAGTGGTGAGCAGGACGGGACAGGGGGGGGCAGGGGCGGCCGTACCTACACCAGGGCCCTACTTACGTGATTTGAGACCAACCAAATAAACCAAACCAAACATCATAAACCAAGATCTAAGACCTCCTAACAATACTGTCCTACCGCTGTCCTCTCCCCCCCCAGCTGCCGTACATGTCGCTGTACCAGCGGCTGCCTGAGGAGCTGCGGCCCAAGGTCCGGGATCGCATGGTGGCCAAGGTGAGGGTGGGGAGGGGGGGGGAGGGGGGGGAGGGGGGGAGGGTTACGACCCCTTACGAGGGGGAGGGAAAGGAGGGAGAAAGCCCACCCGCTTCCTGTGAAGACCACAGCGCTGTCATATGTTCCCCACCCCCTACACGCATGCATGCTGCATGCCTTCATAGTACGTGCTCTTACCCGCGGCCAGTTCCCTTGGACCACCACACAGCTCAACATTACGTGGCTAGGTGACTCCGACACACCCTCCTGACCCGCCCTCCCTCCCGCCCCCCCTGCAGGTCCTGACCGCCCTCACCCGCAAGCGCCCGCCCTCCGCCGACCGCACCTCCTTCTTCGCCTACGCGGACGCATTCGCCACGCTGGTCAAGTTCGAGGCGGTGCCCATGGACGGTGGGAGCAGGGGGGGAGACAGGGGAGAAACTAACCCGAGGAGGGGAGGCAGGGGTAGCATGGCAGAGAACAAGTCCTAAGCGACAGTGGACCACTCGTAGTAGAAGGGAGGGAGAGGGGTTACAGGGAGGGTATCGAGGACACCGTAACACGACGGTGGCTAGGGTGGCTAGGGTGGCTAGGATGCACCCGCCTTCCCGAGCTCAAGATCACACCACTCAGCCCCGCCCGCATTACCCACCTCCTTATCCTCCTCCTCTTCTCCCCCTCCCCTCCCCGCCCCTTCCCCCTTCTCCCCCCCCCCAGGTGCCGTGCAGACGCTCGCCCGGCTGCTGCTCAAGCCCGACAACCGAGTGGCGGGAGTGACCATGCTGGGCAAGACGGTGGAGTACTGCGGGGAGCAGGTGGGGGGTGAAAGACAACAACAACATGTGCGGCAACGTGTGTCCCAATCCCATATCCCGACTCATGCAGTGAGCGCATTCGCATTCGGGGGTCAAAGACCATACCAAACCATAGGAGACCACAGGTTAGGGCAAAGCAAGGGGGGTAGGAGGCGGCAGGGTGCCACAAGACAAAGTGTTGGTTAGTGTGCCCTACCGATACCGTGTCCGCATTCGGGGGTGGGGGGGTCTAGAGCAGGAAAGGAAGTGCAGAGGAGCGAGATACCGTTCCATGGATACCGTAAAGAGTATAGAAACGGTCAATGTGCGGCGTGGTTTGGTTAAACAAAGGAGGACATTCATATGCAACGAGCTTAATGAAGCTGTTGACAAGGGCTGTTTCGAGCGTGTGTTGTGTAACCGTGTTACCGTGCGTAAACTTAACCGCTCGGTTTTTTGTGCAAACTTCACTAATCTTGCCGTACTTATTGCCGTACATTCCCGCTTCTTGTTGCCGCCGTACTGCAGTTGCTGCGCACCCCGGAGACCCACCTGGCCAACCTGTGGCGGGCGCTGGAGGCGGTCAAGGAGGAGGCATTCAGCTACGACCTGCAGTACATTCTGCAAACACTGGTACGACACAGCCGTACAGTTGCACTGTCGTACACGCATGCTTGCATGCAGTGGTGTGTGGTAAATTAACTGGCCGCGTGTGCCGTGTGTGTGGTTTGCGCACTCCAACCCATGGCTATGTGGCCCCTCTTACCCCCCCCCCCTCCCGCTGCCCCCGCCCCTCACCCCGCCCTTCTCCTCCCTCGCAGCACGCCTTGCTCCCACCGGGCTCCCAACTCCCAGGCGCCGCTCCCGCTCCTCCCGCCTCCACCCCCGCCGCCGCCGCCCCAGCCGCCCCAGCCCCTACCTCCGCCCCCGCCACCTCGCCTCCCCCCGCCCCAGCCGCCGCCCCTGCCGCCGCCGCCGCCCCCGCCACCTCCTCCGCCCCCGCCGCCCCGGCGCCCAACCCCACCCCCACCTCCATGGTCCACATGGGCTGCTACAGCGGCCACGTCAGCACGGTGTTCACCATGTGCTACGACGCGACGTCGGGGCAGCTGGCGAGTGGCGGGCAGGACGGGCAGCTGCTGGTGTGGGGGCATGACGGCACTCCGGCGAGCAGGTGAGAGCTTTGGGGGGAGGAGGAGGCAGGAGGAGGTGGGATATTGGGGGCCGGGGAGCATGGTTGTTTTGCAACAGCCCTCTCGCCATATGCTAAGTTGCTAACCCTGGGCCGCCCTTTTGCGACCTCCTACTGGTTTTACGTGCGTATAACCCCCATTAATGTTGCCCTTTTCCCCGTCCCCCATTCCCGCCTCGTCCCATCCTAGGCTGGACGTCTCCTCGCACTTCATCTGCTCCCTGGATGTCCTCCCGCGCTCCGGAACCATCCTGGCAGCAGGCGTCCCGATTGACCACTCCAACCCTGAGGGCCCCCCACCCGCCGAGCCCCCCTGCGTCCTCGCCTTCAGCCCCCCGCCCGCCGCCGGCGGCCCCGCCACTCGCATGGGCCCTTGGACCCCCCGCGGCCGACTGTACGGCCCCGGCCGCGGCTTGATCAGCTTTGTACGATCACTGGGTGGCGACGGAGAGGTCTTCGCAATCGGCGAAAACGTTGCCGCGACGACGCCCGGTACGGCAGCCAAGGATGTCGTATCTCTGTACGACGCGTCGCGTGGGGGCCCGATGGAGCAATCCGTACCTCTCGTGTCGTACGGCGAGCACCGCGACATGGTGACGTGTGCGGCGCCCTGGTGGTCGAACCCGGCTGTGTTTGTGTCTGGCGGGCGCGACTGCGCGATCAAGGTGTGGGATCGGCGCATGGCGCAGAGCGTGGGTGGTTTCGGGGAGTTGGACAGCGGCAGCGGAGTGGTGCGGGCACATGGCGACATGGTGACCTGCCTGGACACCACTGACAACCTGCTGCTGAGCACGTGTAAGTGCGGGCTGGGGGGGGGGGGGAAGGGGCAGATGGGAAACGGGCTAGTCATTTGCCTGTATAGTGTGTGCTTGCATGGGTGCTTAGGGTGATGAATACAGGGGTATGCTATTACTCTGGGGCCTTGCAGCTGCCGGGCACACAGACGACAGCTGTTTGTTACACACATTCCCCTTCGCATCGCAACACTAAAGGCATCATCGAGCCAACTCCTCCCCCCCTCTCCTCCTTCTTCCTCCCTCTTCCCGCACCCCAGCTGTGGACAGCTACATGTGCATCTGGGACTTCCGGCAGCTCAGCCTGACCCACGGGTCGGTGGCGGGACCCATGGTGAAGCTCCAGCTCGACACGCAGCCCACACTCAAGGTACGTCGTGCTGTGTGTGCTGTGGTGGTGGGGTGGTGGGATGTGGTGGGGTGGTGGCCCCTTTGGTGACGGTGGCTACATGCCGTCATGTGCCCGCCTGCCTACATGTCCGCCTGCCTACCTGTCCGCCTGCCTACCTGTCATCACCCCTCATCAGGCTATAGGGACTGTCTTTTCGGTTTCTCGCTTAACATGGCCACGTCTGTGTTAACCACCCGCCACCCAAGCTAGTCTGCTCTGATCCTTCCCGACACCCCTAGACCTTGCCACCACCCCGCGCCTGCTCCCGTCCCCCCTCCCTCCTCATGGCTCACATGATGCAACCCATGTTGACGCCTTATCCCTCAGTCAGTTAGTTGTTTCCTCTTTACCCTCCCTCCCGGATATGGGATTGGGACTTTAGTTGTTTGCATTTCTTATATAATTTTCCTCCCCCCCCTCCCTCCCCCTCCCTCCCAGATTGCTGTCACGGGCGCTCCGCACTCGCGACTGGCCGCCATCAGCACCTACCAGGGTGGGTGGGGGTGGGTGGGCGGAGGGCGCTGCCGGGGAGGGCGCCGCCGGGGAGGGCTAGGCAGGGTTAGGGAGGGCTACAGGGGGAGTTGAGGAGGGCTAAAGGGAGGGCTGTGGAGGGCACAGTAACGCGCCCCTCCAAAACCATCTACCGCAAACCCCGACCCCTCCACCACCATGGTCCTCCTCCACCGCCTAGCCTCACCCTCCTCTCCCGTACCCCTTTATTCCCTTTCTCATCGTCCTTCCCCTCCTCCCTCCCCTCCCCGTCTCATCTCCCCGATCCCCCCCAGGCCTGTACGTCATGGACTTCACGCATCTCGCCACCCCCCACACCCTCATCGCTCCGCCCTTCTCCGACGGCCGCCCCTTCAAGTACTACCACGACATCCGCTGGGCGGGTGGACCTGGCGCACCCGGGCAGCCGGTGCTGTTCGGCGCGTCGGACGACCCGCGCATTGACGTGTTCGGACTGGCGTTCTAAGGGGGGCGGGAAGGCTGGCGTTCTAAGGGCGTTTTAAAGGGGAGAAGGGCGTTCTAAGAGGGGAAGGAGAGGGCAGGCATAAGGGAAAGGCGTAAGGAGAAGGCGGGCGGGTGGTGCGGCAGAGGGGTAGAGGGGAGGGGAGGGGTGCGTAGGATCATGAGGCATGGGGCCGGCTAGGGAGGCTAGCATGGCGTGGGGAAGGGTGAGGGAGTTGGGAGGGGGCATTGGGATTTGCGACAAGGAAAAGGAGAGGAAGAGAGGGAAGAGGGGTATCGGTCGGAGCTAGTGGTTGATGTTGTTGGGATGTGATGTGAATGCGGGTGTTGGTGACGTGGGCGAGATGTTGAACATTTTGGAATAGGATAAGTCCCATGGGTCGTTTGTTTGGTGACTGGAAGACGCACATGGTAGGGGCGGGAAGGCGCTGTGACGACGAGTTATGGGCATCAGTGGGGCTTATGGGTTGATTTGGGTTGGCTTTGCGCAAAGCTGCGCTCCTGGGCTTTGTGTGACCCTAGGAATGTCGGCAAGGTGGCATGGGGCAGTTGAAAGAGGAACGGCAGGAGTTGTTTGAGAACAGGAGACAACCGTACGGTGCGCTGCGAGCGGCCAACCATCAGTTGTACTTTTTGTACATGCAGTAGCAGCGCGGACGCGTGTGTTAAGACAACTGGCCGCGAGTCGGAACGTACTGTGATTGCCGGAAGATGAAGTCCCGGACGCGTGTGTGTGCTCTGGGAAGCTGAGTTGGGGCTGTCATGGCAACAGCGGGGCTGCAGGAGTAGTAGATGGCAGCGATGGGCGTGTCTTGAGGAGGCAGGTGTAGGTTCCAGGTCCCGAGGTTGTCGCAGGCTGATCTTTGGCGATACGGTTCATGTTCGGACGATGCAGGGTGGTTGGTTACACGCCATAATTCCTTGACGCAATTGGCCCTCGGCGGCCTTGAGCTCGAGTGGTATGACCTTGCAGAGCATTAAACAATTGGCCTCGTTGCGTCCCCACCGCATCGAATAAGCACAGAGGCACCGCTCTACATGCATCGGTGTTGCATTATATGCTGCACTAGTCCTGCCAGACGCCTTGGGGCTTTCAGTAATACACTACTATCCACAAGCCTCCCAACACGTCGTTACCATCTACCTAGCAAACCCTAACGTCGGCATCACTCCTTCCCCGCTAACCACGCTCCCACGGCATATGATACCACAGCACGCAACCTATCGATGAACAGGCCTACAACTAGCACCCAGTATGTACATGTCAAGGGTGTAATACCAAGCACGGGCCTCTCCCACGCATATCTAAAGGGGCGTGCAATTTAGCCATTATAAAATCAGAGCACCAAGCCTCCATCTGCCTCCATCATGCTCGCTTTCCAGCTTGACGTTCAGCTGTTTTGCCGCTTCTGCTCCTCAGTCAGCCACTTAACCATCCACGCTACTGGGTCTTGTGGTCGTTCGACGAACAGGTCGGCCGTCATCTTTTGTAGGAGCTCCTGGACAATGGTGCTGTGAGCATACTCCCGCATCTTCTCGTAGAGGGGAGTCTGAACCGCTGTGCCATGAAGTGGCCTGGACTCTGAGTACTGAGTAGACATGTTTGCTTTATATTGTTAGTTTGTCGAGTTCTTCTTATGGGTCAAATGGACATGCAAGAAAGGCAAAGAGTAGTCTTGCTGCTTATTCAGGTATGCTTGTTTACTTCGCTGTTATATTTGGTTCCTTTGCTGCTTCTTCGAAGGTCGCACGGTGAAAGAACATGGCCTACACAATCTGGGCGCCGTACAAAGGCAATTCATAATCCCGACGCCAGCACAATTCGCGAATTGCCTGGGGCAAAATTATAACCCTCACAACGCTGCTGGGCAAAAAGTAGCATTAGAATATTACAAGCTTGCGGCCGGTAAATTAGGGGCTGACAAGTGCCCAGCAATTCCGGCCGGTCCGCAGCCTTTAGAGACGACCAAGGCTATCACCGTTATAACAACAATCGTCAGAATGATTCAGACACGCCTTCTCGGTTGTAGCACAGCCGGAAGCGTAAGGCGGAGTTGTCCCACGGGCCTAAGACACTTGCAGGTACGAATGGTTCGGACAGGGACCAGAAAGGGAAGCGTCGGCAATCACAGGCACCATCATGTGACGTCGCAAATCCTCCTCAAACCCCACCTTTCGCTTTCGCCGCCCCCCCACCTGCCCCCGTATCGGACAACGTCCCCCTTTCCCTCGACCTGTCCTCACCCCCACAGCAGGCAACCATCTCAAAGTTCCACACCCTCAGTCACCAGCCAACAAGGCGAACAAAGCAAAAAGCAATTGCAGCAGCAACAGCAACAACACAACAGGAGGAAGTGTCCTGGGAGGATTGGGTGCAGGAAGATCGCCGCCGTACGACCGTTAGGCCAACTGCCGACCCAACTGCCGAACCGGGCTCCAAGTCAGCCAGGCGGCCATCCAGGCTTCGTACCCGTGGCTCCAGCGGCGGCGGTGACGACGGCGGCAAGGATGACGGCGAGCGTGACGAGGGCTTCACCATTAGCGGTGGTAGCAAGGGAGGGATCCGAAACCGTGGTGAAGACAGCAGCTCACATCGCAGCCGCCAGCGCAGCAGGAACCGCAGTAACGCACAAGAAGGCGGTGTCGATGCCGAACCCCATGCCGCTGCTGCAGGCGGTTCTAGCGCCAGCGCAAACACGGCAGACGGCCGCCAGCGCCTTGACGCTGTACGGCAAGATGTACAACAGGATCGCAGGCAGGGCAGCATTTCCGGCAGCAGCAGGTGGGGCAGGGATAGGGGCAGTAGCGGCAGCGGTGCCGCTCGTGCCCTGAACCAGCAGCTGCAGGGTGCCGGGAGCTGTCAGGAGCTGCTGCGGGTGCTTCAGGAGCTGCAGGGGCAGCAGCAGGACCATGAGGGGGGTGATGATGACGCCGCCCAAGACAGTGACGCCCAAGACGATGAGGAGGACGAGGACGGCAGCGGTGCGAAGGGAACAGAAGCACCAGCAGCAGCGGCACCTGCCGCCCTGACGCCTGTCAACGTCGCCAGCGCCTGGGTTCGATTGGCGAACCTTCGGACCTCAGCTGCCTTCAGCAGCGGCAGCGGTGGCGAAACGTACGGCAGGGGTGCTGACGGCGGCGGCGCCGCTGACGCCGATGCTGAGAGTACGGTGGAGGGCGCTGCGTGCGCCTCCGTCATTCGGCTGCTGCTGGGCCCTACGGTGGCGGCGGTGGCGCAGATGGACTTGCGGCAGGCGGCGAACACGGTGTGGGCGGTTGCAAAGGTAAGAAGGGTTGCAGCCGGCGGAGAGCCGAGAGCAGGAGACATTTGAGGTAGTGATTTGAGATTACAGTGTGCGTGCGTCGTGATATGCATCATGATGTCATGTCATCGGTCCAACTAACGCATTTCCCGGTCCCTTGTTCTCCCTGAACTCAGCTCGAGCAACAAGTGGCTTCAGCCACATCGCCGCCCGCTCGCAGCGGCAAACGTCGCGGTAGTTTTGGAGCCGGAGGCAGCGGAGGCGGTGGAAGGTCAAGAGTCGGACGCCTACCCGAGTTGCTACAGCCGCTGCAACGACGAGTGCTTGAACTGCTACAGCCGCTGACTGAAAAGCCGAAAGCTGCTGCTACAGCCTCCGCGGAGAAACACGCTGGGAAGGGCCGTACTGCTGCACTGCTAGATCTGCGTGACGCCGCTCAGCTCTGGTACGGCGTCGCTACAACAGTACGACACACATGGGACGAGCAGTTGGTTTCGGAGCTCGTAGAGGCGACATTGCGGAAGATGGAGGCGGTGGTTGCGAGCAACGACAACAGCGACAGCACTGCTGCAGCTGAAACAAGGACGACAAGGGCGGCAGAAAACGGCAGCGGCAGGTACAGTCGCCGTCCGGATGGCGACGACCGCAGCGCGAACGAGGATCCCGACAGCAGTAGCAGCAGCAGCTGTAGTACGGCATCCTTCAAGGAACGTACGGCAGTGGCTCAGCTTATCTTCCGCATGGGCGCTCTAGTGGGGCCCAACTTGGTTTCGGAACATAAGGCCCGCCTAACCGCCCTCGTCGACATCCTATCCCGCGACCTCGCGGTGTCACCAGCTGCTGCTGCTGTTGAGGGCGCTGCTGCCTCCGGCCTTGCATCATCGACTTCATCCTCTCCCTCCTCCTCCTCGCCAGCGCGACTGGACAACCCAGACTGCCTCCTAACAGGAGCTCGTCTCATGCGCCTCAGTCTGCCGCCGGAGACTGTACGACAACTGCACGACGCCACGCTGGCGTTGCCTCCTGCGGCAGCGGCACGTGTGGGCCGTACGGCAATGGCTCGCGCCCTTCACAGTGCCGTACAGATGGGTTTGCAGCCCAGCCTGGCGGAGGCGAAACGCTGGCAGCGGCGGCTGGTGGCGGAGTTCAGTTCCGCTGGTGGCGCCAGGTGGCGTAGCTCGGACCTCTCTTGGACCATGCTGGCCCTGTCTGGGGTGGAGGCTTACGTGCCGGACCCGGCAGCGCGAGATGGAATGGTCCGTGCGGTGTGCGGTGCGTTACGTGAGGCTCGCGCGAATGATGCGACGCGCATTCGCGCGGCGGTTACGGCATGGGGGCTGCGGTTGCCGGAGCGAGAGAGGGCGTTGTTGGCGCAGAAGGCTGGGGCGGAGGAGGAGGCCGACGTCGAGGGTGGGCGTGGTGGGGAGGGAGAGCGTGGGCGGGGTTATGGCGGTGGGAGGCGGGAGGAGGAGCGGGGTTATGGCGATAGGAGGCGGGAAGAAGGGCGGGGCTATGGCGGTGGCAGGCGGGAGGAAGGGCGGGGTTATGGCGATAGGAGGCGGGAGGAAGGGCGGGGTTATGGCGGTGGGAGGCGGGAGGAGGAGCGGGGCTACGGCGGTGGGAGGCGGGAGGAGGAGCGGGGTTATGGCGATAGGAGGCGGGAAGAGGAGCGGGGCTACGGCGGTGGGAGGCGGGAGGAGGAGCGGGGTTATGGCGATAGGAGGCGGGAGGAGGAGCGGGGCTACGGCGGTGGGAGGCGGGAGGAGGAGCGGGGTTATGGCGATAGGAGGCGGGAGGAAGGGCGGAGCTACGGCGGTGGGAGGCGGGAGGAGGAGCGGGGTTATGGCGATAGGAGGCGGGAGGAAGGGCGGGGCTACGGCGGTGGGAGGCGGGAGGAGCAGCGGGGCTACGGCGGTGGGAGGCGGGAGGAGGAGCGGGGCTACGGCGGTGGGAGGCGGGAGGAGGAGCGGGGCTACGGCGGTGGGAGGCGGGAGGAAGGGCGGGGCTACGGCGGTGGGAGGCGGGAGGAGGAGCGGGGCTACGGCGGTGGGAGGCGGGAGGAAGGGCGGGGATATGGCGAAGGCGGCAGGGACCAGAGGGGGTCCTTTTGGAGCTTTGGCAGTAAGCCGGTAAACCGGGAGGGAGTGGCACGGTAGGCTATGACCCATGGGTCACCCTACCGATGGGTATGCGATCGGGGGTGGTTGAGCAGGAGAAGTAGCAAGGGCGGGAAATTCTTATGTAGGCCGCAATCAGGCTGGTGCAGGGGCGCATGTGCTATATAGAGGCAACACTTGCTGGACATGGTACCGATAGTTACCCGTCAGGATCCCCGTCGGGTGTTGGTTTGCCGCCGCGTCAACATGCAGGCGCCGTGTTTTACTGCAGGATGATAGCAGGAGAGAGAAAAGGTGATGCGATGCAACGTGCTGGGGCTGCTGCTGGCATCAGCTGTGGTTGGTTGCTTAGGGGGCAGATCGGGGCTGGTGGTGCGGTGGTGGTAAGTATGAAGTACGTCCTGGTGCTGGATGGGGGACACAGAGCGATACCGTACCCTGGACGACATCGCTTATAACATTGACAGTATCCGCAGTGGCACCCCGGGGGCACACTGACAGAAACACAGAGTATACAGTATCTTGGGTCAGTTGCGCGTACATCCGGTTATACCGTAACCAGGTAACATATTGTCCCATCATTACGTATATGCCCCATCAACCACGTGCCTCAGGGCTTGCGTATGTGTTCACGTCAGTAAAGCCCCGTTTCATGGTACCCGCATGACCACCAGCCTCACAACAGCCTCACCGTGACTGCAATTGCTGCTGCAGCAGCTGTCGCCATTCCTGAGACCCGTCCAAGCATGTACTTTGAAGATGTACCTTTTCCGAAGTTTATATCATCGTTCATTTGTAGTAGATCATAAAAACGGCAATAAACAGCCACACCAAGCCAGAGGTAACAGCCCAGCAAAGATATATAGACGTCCTACTATCCCACACAACACCAAACCCTACAAGCCCTCCGCCCCTCCCACGCCCCCAACCGACACCGCTCCCCAACTCCCTTGCTGCTACCGCGTCTTATGCCTCGGGTGCGGCAACCTGCTACCGCCTCCTCCTCCTCCCACACCACCACCACCGGGCACAGTACCGGTAGCACCCGCACCAGCCGCAGCACCGCCGCCGCCACCACCACCGGCAGCAGCAGCAGCACCCCCCGAAGGTGATCCAGCAGCTGCCGCCGCTGCCCCCGTCATCGGCGGCAGCAGCAGCGCTGACGGCGGCAGCATCGGCGCCGCGGAGAGCATTGCCGCCGTCGCCACAGCTGTTTGGTAGGCGTCGGGGCCGGCGGCGGCGAGGGCGGGTCCTGCAGTCCAACCGCCGCCATGGGGGTGCAGGTGGGGGTGGGAGTGGGAGTAGCCGGGTGCTGCTGCTGCTGATCCGCCGGCGGACATGCCGGGTGCCCCCGCGCCGCTGACCATGCGGTCTCGGAGGGCCCTGTGAGGGGAGATTGCAGTGGGGTCAACTGGGTTCAATGGGTTCAGGTCAGGGAGTAGGGTTTGTGTCGCGAGTAGCCCCTCTAGAGCTGTTGTAGGGAAGAGAGATAAGGAGGATAAGGACTGGGTTTCAGGACCGGCTGACTGCAGTGGTTTCCCCCAGTTACCGGTAGCTCTTCCCAACTCACTTTCTGAGCGCCTCCAGCTCCTCGTGAATGGTGGCGGCGCGGACGACCGGGGGCAGACGGAGGAACGCAGGGTCGCCGGCAGCCTGGGGGGAGGAGCCGCGGGAGGGAACGCGAGGAAAGGGGCGGGAAGGAGGGACGTTGAGGTGCTGGAATCAGGACGGCGACGGGGCCGACGGTGTGCATGATGCGAGATGCGGGGGGAGGTATGCGTGGGTTGTTTGTGGGGAAAAAGAAGAATTTCCAATGCGTGGAATGAGAACGAATTCCACGAATGTGTGTGTGCGAGGGGGGGGAGTACGGTGTGGGCTACTACATGTCGCCCGCAGCAGCACCCAAAGGGGCCCCCAGCACTGACCCTTCTTTCGGCCACCCCATCGCAAGAACCCCTTCTGTATAGCCGGAATCTGTGTCGTGTCTTGTGCCGTGCACCCGTGTACGGTACCCGCACACCCGTACCTTGAGTCGCGCCACCTCACTCGCACTTGCGTCCACCTCGCGCTGGAGTCGCTCGATGACCTGCGCCGTCAGCGATGAGTGAAGCCGACCCATGGGTCAATGCGGGTGCGTGTTAACAACGGCACCCCTTGTCGCATTGTTGCCAGATCCCAGCAATGTACCCCTTCCATATTAAACCTCAACAATGCCTCTACAATCCCCCATCCAAAGTTTCCCGTGCCCCGATCCCTAGGTCTAATCGTGGCCCACCACCCTCACTGTCCCCGAAAGCCTCCCTCCCCCCCTCTGGTTTCAATTTGTCCGGAAATTGACCCCCCCTCACCTTCTCCAGCTGCTTCTGCACCGACACCGCATCGAACTTGACTCGCCGCACCTCCTCCTCCCGTGCCGCCAGCTGCGCCCGCAGCCCCGCCAGCTGCCCCTCCGCCGCCGCGCCGCTGCGAACCACCTCCACCCGGCCCTCACTCAGCTGCGCGCGAGCAGCCTGGGAGGGGAGAGGAGGGGAGGGGAGGCAGTCAAGGGAATACCGTAGTAAAACACAAGCGAGGGCAAGCGAGGGGATAGGAGCTAGAGGGAGTGGGAAGGGAATAGGAAAGAGGCAGGAGTAGAGGAGTAGCGAACGAGGCAACCCCCAACCTCCAAACCGCCTGTGTCTGTCCCGTTGTTAGAGGGGCCATCAGTACTGGTCAAACCACGCGTAGCCACTCACTCTACTCGTGGCTGCCCCCCCCCCCCAAACCAACCCCCCCCCCACCTCTACCCCCTCCCCCCTGCCCCCACCTCCAGTTCCTTCCCCATCGCCTCCCTCCTCGCCGCCTCCGCCCCCAGCCGCCCCCGCGCCTCCCTCAGCTCCCGCTGCCACCCCTCAGCCATGGCGCGAGCCAGTGCGGCAGCCTTGCCCGCCTCGTCCAGTTGGGCCTGGTAGGGGGGAGGGGGGCAGGGGGCAGGGGATTACCAGGGATACACCTTCCGGGGAGAGGGGTGGGTAGAGGAGGGGAGAGGTTGGATAGGGTTGCCGATCCGTCCCTCCACTACCGGTACCCCTATACCACCTGCAGCTTGGCCATCTCCGCCGCATATTGGTCCCCCTAGTAAGGTGATCCCCCCTCCATTGGTCCCTCCCTCAGCCCAAATGCGCTCCCCTCCAGCTTTCTTCCCCCCCACCCCAACGTCGCCGCCCTGCTGAGTCGGTACCTGCAGCTTGGCTTTCTCCGCCGCCGCCGCCTCCCTCACCGCCGCCTCCGCTAGCAGCCGCTCCTTGTCCCGCCCCGCCGCCTCCAACCGCAACCGCTGCATCTCAGCCTGTGTAGTAGGGGTGGTGGGGGGTGGTAGGGGTGGTGGGAGTGGGGGTGGGGGTGATGGTGGTGGTGGGAGTGGTGGGGGGTTATAGGAGGCATACCAACCCATGGGTGACCCGCGTGACAACTGACAAGGGGTCCACCCGTGGGAAGGGTTATGCGCGTTTGGGGGTTAGTCGCAACGCGCAAGGGCGGGCTGGATCAGCAGTACGACGTCAACCTCCACCCACGCCCCAATCTGGAGTCATCCCCCTTCCGCCTCCTCCTCCCTCCATGCCCCCCCCCACCTGCAGCCTGGCTCCCTCCGCCGCCTGCTCCTCCTTGGCCCGCACCAGTGCCGCCTTCTCCCCCTGAGCACCCGCCAGCTGCTTCTGGAGGTCCTTCAACTGGGGTGACAGGGGGGCGGAGGTGGGGCGGGAAGCGGTTTAGGTGTTTTTTGTGGAAAGGGTGAATGGGAGGGGGGTGAGAGGGAAAGAGGGACAAGAATGGAAAAGCCCCGTCCCACATAGGGTAACGTTGTTGCCTACGAAAACCCCCGCGCCTCCCCTGTTCCTCCCTCCTTCCCCCCTGCTTCCCCATCAAACACACCTGCAGCTGCAGCAGCCCCACATTCCTCCTCGTCGCCTCCAGCTCCGCCTCCCTCCCCGCCAGCACCTCCCCCCTGCCCGCCAGCTCGGCCTTCAACGCCGCCTCCCGCCGCCCCGCCTCCGCTGCCGCCGCCTCCGCCTCGGTCCGAGTGCGGGCATGCGCCTCGGTCTCCTCTCGCAGCTTGTCGGCGTCAACCTGGGGGGTCAAAGACCATACCAAACCATAGGAGACCACAGGTTAGGGCAAAGCAATGAGGGTAGGAGGCGGCAGGGTGCCACAAGACAAAGTGTTGGTTAGTGTTGGGGGGGGAGGGGGAGGTAGCAGGGTGAAAGGTGGAAACTGAAGAGCTTCAGACGAGGGGGCTTCACCATGGATTGCTACACTGGACCCGGCCCATCCCAGCCCGCCAGAAGAAGTGGTGGGGTGGGCGGGTAAGGAAGAAGGACGCGGTGAGGGAAAGTGCGTGCGTGAGGCGGTGCGGCGAAGGAAACGATGTTTGATGAAGAGGAAGAGCGTGGGAAAGTCACACAAGGGAATAGGGGAAAGACCAGAGCGACCACGAACACACGGGGCGGGGGTCGCGCCTCCCAGCCCCGGGCCTTCCTGCCTGCCGTACATTGACGTACACCCCCACAACCCTCCATGTCCCATTCCTGCCTGCCGTACCTACCTTTTTCACCACCTGCTGCCACTCCTTGAGCCGGCTGAGCTCCCGGGACACGCGCTCCAGCTCGCCCCCCAGCCTGGCGCACTCCTCAGCTAGGCGCCCCGCCTCCTGCTCGTAGTGCTGCCTGGGGTGGGGTGGGGGGGCGGATAGGAGAGCGACCCGACCAGGGGAAACCACAGGTTAGGGTTAAGCAGCGGGGACAGGAAGCAGCCTCATAGAGCCACACAACAAGTGAGGGTCAGCGGCCCCTCGTAGTGCCGCCTGAAGGGGTGAGGTACCGGTAAGAGAGAGGGATGGAGGGCTGGACGCAGCAGCTTCCATGCCAAGCCTCCCGCCTCATCCCGCAACCACCCAACCCAGCATAACCCTCGCCTATACCTCTCGCTGCGTGTATGCTGCAGGCTGCTCTGTGCTGCCGCCGCGGCCTCCTGCGCCGCCGCCGCCTGCTGCCGTGCCGCCTCCGCCGCCTGCCTCAGCTCGGTCGCCTGCTGCCGCAGGTGCCCCACGTCCGCCCGCCGGGCCGCCAGCTCCTCGCGCAGGGAGGCCAGCGAGTCGGACTGCTCGCCGACCTTGGCCTGGAGGGGAAGGGGAGGAGGTGAGGTGAGAGGTGTGACAAAGGAAAGAAGAAGAAAGAGAACAAGAACAAGAAGGGCAAGTTGGTAAAGACAGTGGCACCTCGTAATGGCACCGCGCCAACAAGCCAAAGCACCCGGCCAAGCGCCCGCTCGTGCCCTGCAAACCCCTATAACCCGCCTGCCACCCTCCTCCCAAGCCCTCCCCCTACCCTCAGCTCCCTAGCCTCCCCCTCCACCGCCGCCAGGTCCTGCCGGCACCGCTCCAGCTCCGCAGCCAGGTCCGCGCGCTGCTTCTCGAGCGCCCACACCTCGTGACGGGCCTGGGGGGGAGTAAAGAAAACTGGTGTGTGTATGTACGGCATGGAGGATGTAAGAGAGAAGCAAGACGCGCGTTTCTAGGGAAGTCGCCAGTTAAGGCCTTTATGCAATGTGGAGATGAGGCTGCGGGAGGGTTGAAGGGAGAGGATGAGGGGGACAGGCGGCGGACGGACGCAACGGCATATCCCCCCAGCCCATGCCCTCCATCCTGCCCTCCATCCTGCCTTACCTCCGCCGCCTCCCTCCGTGCCTCCTCCGCCTCCTCCCTCGCCGCCGCCAGCTCCCCCTCCCGCTCCTCCAGCCTCCCCCGCACCTCCTCCCGCTCCCGGCATGCAGCTGCAAGGGAGGTGCGCAGGGTGGCGCAGGCGGCGGAGGACTCGTCCAGGCGGACCTGGGGGGGGGCGCGGGGAGGGGGGAGAAGGGGCGGGGGCGGTAAGGGTGCGGGGAAGGGCGGGAAAGGGTTGCGTGTGGCCAGGGTGTTTGCGGTTGAGTGGGGCCGGGAGGGCTGGAGAGGGGTTAAGCAGGGCATTGCAGTAGTAGTAGCGGCATTGCAGCAGCATTCGTAGCAGGGGGAGGAGACTTGGCTTAAGCGAATGATCAACTCCGCATCTCCTTCCCCTTCCATGTACACCATACACATGCATGTTCGCACACATGCATGTCGTACACTCGTACACGCTCCCGTATACCTGCAGCGCCCGGTTGCTGCCCTCCAGCCGACCCATGGTTCCCGCCACCATGTCCGTCATGAAGGCCATGTCGTCCACCGCCTGACTCACGCCGGGCCAGGAGAGTGCCGTACCGTCTAGGATGGCCAATACCTGTGGGATGGGAGGAGAGGAGAGGGGAGGGACGGGGTTGACAGTAGGATGGCACGTTCCCGAGCCCTCCTCTGCAACCCAGCCCACAATCCACGTCCAACGTTCCAGACCTCCCCCCTCTCCCCCGCCCCACCTGCAGCTGGTCCTTCACTGCCGCCAGGGACGACCTCAGCGCCTCCGTCAGCTGCCCCGCACTGTACATGCGCTCGGAGCCGGGGGAGGAGGAAGGGACGGGGGCGGAGACGGGGGCGGAGGTGGGAGCAGCGGCGGTTTGCGGGGTGGGGGCGGCAGCGGGGGCAGGGGCAGGAGCAGCCTGGGTTGGGGATGCGGCCTGGGGTGGGGGTGATGATACAGCCGCTGCCGCGGTTGCTGTGGGGCGAGGGGAGGAGCGCTTGGCGTCCGCCCTGCCCTTGGAGAGCGCGGAAAGAGCTGCAACAGCCGCTCCTCGAGAGGGACTCCTGCTGCCGCCGCCATGCGGGGTTGGGCTGTTGAGTGTATCGGAGGAGGAGGTGGGTGCTGGTGCCGCGCCGGCGTTGTCTGAGCTAGGGCCAGCGGCCATGGTCGGCATGTGCTAAGGGATGAAGGGTGGTTGCTGACCCGGGGACCGGCGCCTAGTTTCAAGCAGCCCCGGTCCCCGTTAATCCTGCTCCACTATGTTTCCAGCGCTGGGTGCCTTCGGTGATGGCCTAACGCGCAGTGATGCGCGGCTGAGCTCCGCATGCCTGCTCCTTAGTATGAGGACCCAAATGTTGTGAAGGAAAGCGCAGAGTGTAAGTGGCTGTTAGGAGCTAAATATGAAAGTTGGTTGGACTTTAAAGCACACGCTTCGGAGGACCTATCTAGTCTAAGCGTTTGTTGACTTGAAGTAAGGTAAGGTCTAAATATTTCGTCTACCTACAAGTACATATACAAGCCTTTCTTTGTCCCCCGCTATGCAAGCAATGAACACAGCAGGGCAATTCCAGAACGAGTACCGTACATAGGCCAGGATGCGAACGGTCTGCGATCGCGATACCTTTCCAAACGTAATGTACAATTCCATCCACGCTACAAGTGCAATTGTGTTGTGTTACTTGATTAGATGGGTATGACGAACCCCAGTCGCTGACGTGTCTTCTATTATCAACCACTGGCAACGCCTAGGCACTCCTCAGAAACATAGCGTGTAAACCAGTATGGTGATACGCCAGCTCAAGGCGGCTTCAGGCCGCCAACACCATCGGGGCTGCACGGCGCCAACGGCCTCGTTGCGTTGTAGGGAGGTAGGCTGCGAGCAAGGCAAAACTATCGGTCAATAAAAGCCAATCTTAGCCGCGTTAATACCGTGACGGTAGGCTGCAAGGATATGGTTCCACCTGGCTTTAGCGAGCTTGCAACCGAGCGGACTAACTGCGATACACCATCTGATGAACTTCGCCTTGGACTACCGGCAGAGATTGGATCGCTTATGTCCCGAATCCCTTGCGCTGCGATCCAGGTGCTCCGTGCGCAATGGGCACAATGCCCGCTTGCACCGACGCGACGATCTTACCTTCAGCCGTATCCGCAGCATCAGAGAAGTGCTAGAAGTTCATCTAGACAATCCGACGTGCTATCTTGGCGACGATCCCCTTCCAGCCGCTCCGATGCTACTGCCATCGTCGTCAATGCGGTACCTATCGGCGGTTCAGCTAACAGCAGCGGTGCCGCGTCCACCTCAGCGCCACTGGACCTTCCCCTGCCGCGGCTGCCAGCATCATTTCAGCAACCTTCCTTGCATCAACACCACCTTCAGAAGCTTCCGGCCATCTTGCAGCCATTGCTGGCCGCAGTCCTCACCGCCACCTCCGGTCGACTTGCTTCTCTTCCGCTGCCTCTGCTAGTATGGCTACTACGGGTGCTAGCTGCTACAGATTTGCCGTACTCTACCTCACCTAAGCCATCACTACAGCATCCGTCGTCATCGACGACAACAGCAACAGCATGGTTGCAAGAGGCGTACGGTAGTTTGCTGACGCGGATGCAGGAGCTCACGACGACTCAGGCAGCGCAGGCGTACCTGGTAAGGGTCGGGTGATTCGCGTGACCCAGGTGCCCCTGGGTAGGGGTCAGGTCGGTTTGGTAAGGTGCTAGATCGGTCAGTCAGGTCGGTCTCCGCCTCCTCTCCATAGCTCGTTCCCTACATTATACTGGTAGCATTGATTATCGACAGCTGGCATACATGATGGGGCTTCCTCACACATCTCGTCCTTTCTCTTTACCCACTACACAGGCCATCACCAACCTCCTTGTCCGAGCCGCCGACTGCCAGTGTCAAACAAACACCTCATCGGGTCCCTTGCAGCTGCCCCCGCAGCCCCCATTGGTGCTGCCGCAAGCGGAGCTGCTGCAGGGGCTGCATGCCAAACTGGCCCACTGTGGTGACTACCCAAATGTCGACGACCGCCTGGACCCACGGGTCGCTCTGGCATGCTTGGAAGCTGCCGCCACGCTAGAATCCCCACTGGGACCTCTGCGCTTCAGGCCTAGAAGCAGCAGAGTCGAAGACAGCGAGAATGGCAGGCGCAGAGTGCCGAACGAGCTAAGAGCGCCGTCGCGGTCATCTCAGAGCCAACAGCAACAGCAGTACGACAGCCGCAGTCATTTTGTCGTACATCCTGTCGTACAACAACAACTCCTGTGCATGCCCCAATCAACGGTAGAGGCGCTGTTATGGCGGTCGGTGGGAATGCGGGTACCGCAACCGCATGCGCCTGCTGCTAGCCAGGCTAGCGACGACGCTGCTGTTAATGCTGCTGCTGCTGCTGCTGCGGCGGCGGTGGAAAGTTTGGATGTGGTTTTGTTGCCGCCGCCGGGGGCTGCAGCCGCGGCGGCGCGATGCCTGGTCGCCGCAGCACACCTGGCAAACCCGCCGAGCTCTGCCCTCATAGCGGCGCTTGCAGCAAGGGTTGCTGCCGACGGCAACGGCAGCGGCGGTACGCCGGGCAGCGGCGCGGCCGTCCCATCGCCTCTTCTAGTTGACTCGCTGCTAGCACTCTGCGCTCTGCAAGTGCCGCCACTTCCAACCGCAACAGCCGCTGAGCTGCTCCGTACAATTGAAACGAACCTCGGGTCCATGGATGCCCTACAACTGTCGTACAGCGTAACCGCCGTACAACGGTTAGTGCCTCGCGACATGTCGGCCGCCGTCGTCAGCTTCGCTCGCGGTACGGCAGCGACCGCATTGGCGCGAAGCCTTCCAGATCTGTCGGCATCGCGCCTTGCGGCGGCGATTGCGGCGCTGCCGCCGCCGCTGCTGCGGCCACCGCCGGCGGCGGTGGCGGAGGCGGCACACGCCGTACTCCGCGGCTGCCTAGCCGCAGCCGACAGCGACGATTTGGCTGAGGTTGTACGGCAACTCGATGCCGCTGACGTACTTCCGTCGTACGGTTGGCAAACGGCCCTGGCGGCGGCGATGAGCGAACGGCTCCAGGACCCGGTTGCTGCTGATGCCGTACCATCGCAGGAGCTTAGTAATACGCTGTTTTTGCTGGCGATCCTAAACTATCGGCCCAGCTACAGTTGGACAAGTACGGCGGCCGCGGCGTTACAGCCGAGGCTGCTAACGCTCACGGCAACTCAGCTTACTAATGCCTTTTGGGCGCTTGCCAAATTTGGCTACAGAGTGGAAGGTGCTGCTTCTCCTTCTACTTGGAGTGTTTCTGCCGTCCAAGCGGTCCAGCTACAACTGCCATCGCTACAGCCACACCAGCTAAGCTACTGCCTGGGGTCGCTACAACGATTAGGTTGTTACGTAAGCTCTGCCGTACTGGACGAAATGCTAGCAGCGGCGGCAGAGCAAATGTCGTACTACCCGCCTTCAGACCTTGTGCTGTTGCTGATAACCGTTTGTCGGTTACGGCACGTGCCCAGCTACAGCTTTACGGAAGCGGTTACGGAGCGGTTAAGACCGCACCTGCTCGCGGCATCTGCCGCGGAAGCGGACAAGGATGCGGTTGGGGACAGTGCTGTGCGAAGGGAAGCGGTTGGGGACGTGACGGAATCCGTTGCACCAACGCCGCCGTCGGAGCTCATCATTAGCCCGCTGACGTGTCAGGAGCTGGCTTCCGTGGCTTACGCACTTGCCAAGCTGCACAGCAGACCCGAGGTAAGAAGAAGAGCTGACCTCACCTTGCCCGGGTCCCCTCCCAACATGCAATCCGCTACCCAAACTCACATGTCTCCCAGTCTTTCCTTGACTTGCGGTGTCCCATTTTAACGCGATTTGGGTTCTCCCTGACCCCACTCTCCTTCCTTTGTACACCCTTCCTGCAGTCCGAGTGGATGCGGGTGTTCATGTCCACATGCGAGGCGCGTCTGGCGCATTTCTCAGCTGACCTGCTTGCAACGCTGCTGTGGGCGGTGGGGGAGCTGGGACAGGTCCCCAGCCCCGCCTGGCTCTCCGCCTTCCTGTCGGCCTCGCGTTCGCGACTGTCCGACTTCGCGCCGCCCGATCTGGTTTCGGTGCTCTCTAGTCTGGCGGCGTTACGCTGCGCGCCGCCGGCTGAGTGGCTGGCAGAGGCGCTGACACTGCTGGGGGCGCGAGTGGGGGGGCTAGATGGGGAGGGCGTAACGGCGCTGCTCAAGGTAAGGGGGGACTGGAGCGATGTCACCGGCACGTGTTTCCCTTCCTTGTCCGTACACACTTCTCTGTGTGCCGTGTTCCGTGTTCCTCCATGCAGGCCCTGGTGGACCTTGATGCGCGAGTGAGCAACTCGCAGTGGTATGACGCCCTCTGCGACCAGGTAAGCAGCGGCAGCCGCACGGCACTTTCGTACTAACTATGCGGAGGCCGAGGCAACCTCTTGGCTCCCCTCGCACACACCACTTCCCAGCCGTCCCACACAGCCTTCCCTGCTGCCTCTTTTCTGCTACCTCTCCTACCTCTCTTGCTGCCTCTCCCATTAGTCCCCTCCAGCAGCTTACCCAGTCCTCCCTCCCCTTCCTCGGTTTGGCCCCTCCCCTGCCGTACACAGGTGTACGGCTACCTCCCGCTGCTGCCCCCCCGCTGCCTGGCGGAGCTCCTCACCTCCCTGGCAGCGCTGGGACACACCCCGCAGCCGCCCTGGCTGGCCCGCTGCGCGCAGCAGGTGGCGGCGCGGAGCCTGATGCTACCCCGACGAGAGCAACAGCAGCAGCAGCAGGAGCGGGAGCGGGAGCAGCAGGAGCGGGGAACGCGTGGTCGCCGGCCTGTGGGGAGGGAGGGGGATGCGGGGCAGCAGGTGGGAGGAGGTGCAGCAGGGCAACAGGGGGAGGCAGCGGCGGTACGTCTGGGCAGTGCTGGGGATGGCGATGGCGATGGTGGTGGTGGAGCTGCTGCTGCTGCTGAAACGGTACTTGGCAGCAACAGCAGCAGCAGTGCGGGTGGCTACGGTGGCGGTGGTTACGGCAGCAGTGGGGGTTACGGCAGCATCAGCGGCGGGCTGCTGAGCGAGGGGCAGTTGGAGGCGTGCGTGTGCGGGCTGGTGCAGATGGGAGCTGCTGAGCTGCCGCCGCAGCTGCTGCAGGTGAGCGAGCTAGGGGGGGTCAAGAAGGGGAAACTACCGGTTACCCTGTGACATGTAGGCATAGGCTCTACCGTGCGGGGGTGAGTGGGGGTGTAGCAGGTGGGGACCCCCGCCGTACGGGAGCACGCATGGTCCCTTCATCTTTACGCCGCCTCCCCATCCCATGCCGTACGATTGTTACATTTGTCGTACACTGCAGGCTTTTTTCTCCGTCACGTTACCCTCCTTGGGCGGCGCCTCCCCACAACGCATTACCTCTCTGGTTTCGGCGCTTGCGGGAGCCAAGCCGCCAATAGCCCCGGAACCCACATGGCTAAATGAGGTCGTGCATGCCGTACGCAGCAACCTCCAGTCGTACACTCTCGTACAGCTGGATGCAATCACACGTGCATTGGCGGTGTTTGTGGGTTTGGTTCCGGAGCATGAGGCCGCTCGCAACCTGTTGGCTTATCTTCGTGAATTCTGTTTGTACGGTTAGGCTAGAAAGGCGATACCAGAAATCTTGACTTTGTGTCCAATGAAGGTATTGTCTGCACGTGAGGCGTTGACCTACCACGTTTTTTATGCGCACGTTTACGGTTTATGAGCTATTGCAGCACGCATTTGCTGGGATGTAAGGTTAGAAGGCACCCGTGTCCCCGCGTGTTTGCTGTAACGGCATGTGTCAAACAACAACGTGTGTCAGCAGCGTGAGTCAAATAGCGTAGCAGCAAGTACACTTGCCAAGCCAAAGAAAGCGGCAGAGCTGAACAGACAGACCACGACCACCAGACACAACAAAGGGTTGGGTTATGGCCGAGCAGACCGGCAGTCCCAACCCCAAGGGCACGCACGGGGTTGCCTGTTGGGAGCCCTGGGTTGGCTCCTCGTCGGGCTGCGAAGGTGGCTCGTGAAAACGTTGCCGCTATGGATAAGTGCCCTTAGAAGGAGAGGTGAAATAACAACGGTACAATGGCTGCTCTGCGTTGTGGAACGTTAGTGTCTCCGTTGAGTCGCCTGGGAATTGTAACTGCAATCTATCTCTTTTGCCAAGTTGGTGGGCTACATGCCCTATTAAACAATAGGATGGTTACGCCGACATATCGGATTGCCTGATTGCACTTCGATGGGCCTTAATCATGCCCACTGGAGAGCTAAGTGGCCACGTGAATAGACGTCGATGGAAGGACTGCAACCCCGACACCAGCTATAGACACAGGAAGCAGCGATGACTGTAGAGCCCCCAACGATCAGGGCCCGAAACGCTATGAGCGGGGCCAGTGCGCTTGCATTTGCGTTACAAGGATATGAAAAAACAAATACGGCATTGTACTCGATATGCCCAGGATTGAGTTACCGCTAGAAGCAATCCTTTCTGGTCTTGCCCGCCTACTGACCATCCTAACATAAGCGTATATTCCTTCTTCCTGCCGTACACTGCCATCTTGTCTCCGGCTGCCGTCTGCAAGCGTGCATCATTACACTTGCTAGGACCTCAGCGCGTCGGCCTTTTAAGCTTCCAGCTATCCTCTCCGTTTGTTTGCCTGACCTTGGCGGGCCCAATTATACCTGTCTGTCTAGCACTTCCATAGAATGTACTTTTATTTTCTAGCGACATGACCTGTAGTTCACATTAGCACTACACGGATGGGAGAGCACTGGTGTTGCAAACGACAAGTACTTTGTTGCCCGACGACGAGGGACAGGGGCGACTGCCCTCCCAATGGAAAAAGCTCCGCGCTCTGCCAAAAACGCATCCAGTACTGAGGACGACTGGCTACTGGAGTTCTGGCCGGAACCAGCCACGGCAGACGTTCAGGGCCTTGGTTCCATGCAGCAGCAGCAGCAGCAGCCGGTTGACGCTCCGCAACTGCCGGAGCTCTTACAACAGCAGCAGGGCTTGCAGTTAGGACAGTTTGGACTTCAGCCGCAGGCGGAATACTTACCTGGCCTCGCGTTTGAAGCCTATGGCGGCAAGTCTGGCCTCGGGCTGGGCGGGCTACTACCGGAGCACACCCGAGCCTCCACGGACGGGGCTTCCGCGCTAATGCAGCAGCCATCAGACTTTATGATGCCCATGGGCAACGTCCCGCAACTACTGCCTCAGGGGCTTGGCACCTTGCACCAGCCGAGCTTCCCTGACCTGACGATGAGCGGCGGTTTGGGGATGGCCCCGGGAATGTTGCAGGGACACTACATTCTGCCTCCCCAGCGTGCAGGTAAAACGTAACCTGTGGTATGGTGCTTTGGCAGTGGAATGCATGTGATCTATGCGTTTGCTTGCGTTCGTCGTCAGGATGTTAGCACAGTCATGCGCGCGCTGTATGTCATTAGTAAGTACCTTACTGATAACTACACCCAAATAACAACATAACAACAACAACAACAATTTGTTTCGCTGTATGCAGCTTCAGGACCGTCTAAGAGCCGTTTGCGCTGGACACCAGAGTTGCACAACCGTTTCGTCGCAGCCGTCAACCAGCTGGGCGGACCGGATAAGGCCACTCCGAAAGGCATCCTAAAGCTCATGGGTGTAGACGGCTTAACAATCTACCACATCAAAAGTCACCTCCAGAAATATCGCTTGAATATCCGACTTCCAGGCGACGCACTGCAAGGCGACAGCCAGGATTCCGAGGGTTCGGATGCAGAGGATGCGGCGCCTTCCGCGCCCCTTGAACGCACCATGGAAACGCCACCAACAGCGCTGGGGCCCGCTCCTGCAGCCGGCGCTGCTACTGCTGCTGCAGCCGGCGCTGAGCCAACGTTGTCCAACAACGCAGCAGCAACCGCTCGGCAGGACAGGCGGCTGACAGGGACGACTGGCAGCAGCGGAAGCGCGCCGTCGTCGACTCGTCGCAACCTGGAGGAGGCGCTGCTGTTCCAGATGGAGCTGCAGAAAAAGCTGCATGAACAGCTGGAGGTGCGCGCCTTTACTTCAGCCCGGGTATTCCCATGTACAACCCGTTTTCTTCCGGCAAGCTGAACACATTTTTTTGTGTATTTTGACCTCAACCTTTCTGCGCTTCCTGCGGCCGCAACTCAGTTCCCCTCTGTTCCTTGTCCCTCTCGCACCCTTCAGACGCAACGGCAGCTGCAGCTGAGCCTGGAGGCGCACGGACGCTACATCGCCAGTCTCATGGAGCAGGAGGGCCTCACAAGCAAGCTGCCGGAGCTCACCAGCCCTAGCAGCACAGCCGGTACCTTGGGTGGCAGCGGCGCCGCTGCTGCTGCTGCTGCTGCTGCTGCTGCTGCCGGCAGCGGTGGCGCTGCTGGGGGCGGTAGCAGTGCCGTTGGCGCCGCTGGGCTGCCCAGGTCGGTGTCCTCGGGCGCGCTCGCCGCGCAGCAGCATGCGCAGCTGGTCGCGGGCAACAAACCCAAGGAGCGTGGGGGAAAGGGCGGGTCGCGCATGGGCATGCTACCGACCCATGGGTCTTCGCGGCAGTTGTCAGAGTTGGCCATGGCATCATCGCCGTTGCTTGCTGCCGGTGCTGCTGCTGCTGTCGGCGGCGGTGGCGCTGGAGGCCTCGGGCTGTTGCAACCACAGCAGCAGCAACAACAACTTGTGCAGGGAGCCAAGCCCGCACACTTGCTCGTTGCATCGTCCGGATCCTTCACGTGTACAAACCCCTACCAACCGCATCAACCGCAGCAGCATCAGCAGCAGCACCCGCATCAGCATCAGCACCCGCAACAACAACACCTGCAAGCCCTTCAGCTTCAGCAGCAGCAACAGCAACTCATGCAACAGCAACAGCTACATCATCATCAGCAGCAATGCGTTCGCAGCAGCAGCAGTGGAAGCGGCATGGTTCGCAATCGCTCTAGTCACAGGCTGTCGTCTGCCGCAGGCGGCGGCGGACTCGCGGCCGCCTCCGGACTGCCAAGCAGCATTAGCATGAGCGGCGGGAGTTCCCTTCAGCAGCAGGACCAGCAACGGCACGAGCTCCTGCGTGCCGGCAGGCTCGGGTCGATCCCCGCACCTGGCTCGCCGCCTGCTTCCGAAACCTTTGGCGGCGGCGCCGGCGGTGTTACCACTGGCGGAGGTGCAGTTGCGGACATGGGCGTCGTCGTTGCCGGGGAGCAGCGAGTCCAGGGACGGTTGCCGACATCACCAAATGAGCAAAGCCAAGGTCACGGACCCATGGGTCTGCCGCAACTCGGGAGGGGCTACGGCGTCGTACATCCGCAATCGCCGGGAGCTCTGCAACGACATCGGGAAGCACCGCAGGGGACACTGCAGGGAGGAGGCGGAGGCGGGGTTTCGGAGCCCGGGGGACTTGTAGGCCTAAGCCACCAGCGGGCAGGGACGACGACAGGGGCTGCGGTGGGAGTTGAGACTGGCGGCGGGGCAACGCTGGGGCTGCATGTAGGGCTTGCAGCAGGGGAGTTGCATGCCGGCATGTTGGGGGAAACGGCCGTGGGCGTGGGCCTGGCTCTGCCGGATTTCGACTTTGCAGACTTTGGAGAGCTTGAAAGCGGCGGGTTGGGCGTGCACGGTGACGAGCTGCTAGCCATGCCAGAGCTCGAGGCGGAGGCAGCAGCTGCTTCTGCGGCTGCTGCTGCGGCGGCGGCTGCGGCTGCCTCTCAGCAAGACCGGGACCGGCAGTTACTGCTGCAGCAGCAGCAAGCACAGCAACTGCAGTTACAACAACAGCTGCTTCTACAACAACAGCAACAGCTGATACAGCAGCAGCTACAACAACAGCAGCTTCAGCAGCAGCTACAGCAGCTGCAACGACAACAGCAGCAACAGCAACAACAACGGAACCAGACTGAGGCGGGCGAGGCAATGCGTGTGAAGCGGCAAAAGCTCGATTCCCCGCCTGGCCCTCATGCCTCTTGAGGGTAGGCTACGGGGGTCAGGTGGAGATGCCATGGCGGGGGTTAGGCGGACAAGAAGAACTGGGGGCTAGGAAATGAAAGCTCGTAGGCTTAGACGGCGCGGTGGTAGGATTGGAGGCCGGCACCGATGTTAGGTTGTCGTGCATGCATTGGCATGTTAGAAGACAAAAGGGGAGCCGCTACAAGTGCAGGAGCACTGGTGCTGTGGACGGTTGGGATACGGATCAACATTTCTAGGTTGGGGGGACTGTAATTCGCAACGATTTGACGCGCTAGTAGTATAGTGCTGGTGCTTGGCGCTTTAAGGTCCCGTGCCGATTTCAATTCCAGTAATGCCGGAGGCGGTTTCGGATTTGGTTTTGGTTCTGGTTCGGAATTTGTTTAGGAACCGTTTCTAACAACGAAAGATTTCGCATGGACCTAGCATGCGTTGGCGCAAAACGTCCGATAGGACCTTGAACTAGCGTAAGGTAACACCTAGGAGCAGTTTGGGAACCTACAGTTCGGGTGCTTTGGAGGGCGGGCGTGTTAGGGCTATGTAGCGGTTGGCATGGTAGGTGGTTGTCGGCATTCGCTGCATGGGATGTGTGAACTGCGCTTGCGCTCCGTCCTGAGGATCTGATCTGTTCTCTGGAAAGAAGTGCAGTTTTGTACTATTGTTGTTGGTTACGGTCGTTGCTGGGAGTGTGTCGTGTCTATAGTTCGAGCATGCGAGGCCATTAGTTGTGGTAAGCGAAGGGAGGCTGCGTGCGACTGTTGCTGCTAGCAGCACCACTCGGATTGACCCGACGGGAGTGGCTTAACCACCTGAGCCCTTCTCGTGCATTGGAAGTTGTGGAAAGCAATGTGAATTTCCTTGGCAAGTTAATGGTTGTACGCCGGTATAGTCATAATATCATACCGCCTGTTTCGGATAAGGTCGAGCTGTGGTCCCGGAAGGGTGGTCCTCTGTGGCTTGTGTGTGTGTGTGCCTAGCGTTGTGAGTAACTGCTGCTCCATTCTTTTGCGTAAGCTGTGCTGGGATATCAATGATCAAGGACTTTTAAGGCCTCCCTCCACTGCCCTCCCCTGCTAGGCAGTGCCGCGCATTGAGCTTCCATCTGCTGCATGCAGGCGGGGGCTTTTGGCTGAATGAACACGTAACGCCCGACTGCACGAAAGTGCCCTTCTGCTCTCTTGACGGTCGTCACGGTTTGACAGTCGTCATGACGGCCCGCCAAGCTTTTTAACGGCCTTGACTGACGATCGGGTGTACACTCGCCATTGCGCCGCGTGGTGTCAGCAGGTTTTGGAGCTCTGTCCGAGGTTTCCCTTGCTGCTCTCATGGCAGCGTTCCCATCCCTGCTACGTACGGAAGTCCCATGGTGTTCCATTGGCGTCTTACCTGGCAAAATGAGCCCTCACTTGTGACAGTGGACCCATGCGAGCGGTTTGCCAAGGGGGGTGCTGTTGTTAGGGTTGTATGTCGGGTTGCTTTGTTATGAGCTTCACCGTTTCCAGGCATAGCTGAGCATGCGTACATGTTTAACAGACGTGCTGTTCACGTACCTGCGCCGTGACAGCTGAGTGTGCCGGTGGCGTGGAGGGGTTAGGTAGAGAGGTTGGAAAATGGAAACGAATGACTTGTGTCAACGGTGGAGAGGTTGGAGAATGGAGATGAATGTCTATATGTCTTGTGTCAACGCAACAGGATCTTTTATTAGCGGATTCCAGATGCACGCCCCGTTGGGCGGCTGAAGTGGGGCGAGTGAAGCTGATGTTCGGGGCCACCGTTGCTTGTAAGCGTAAGCCTAGACAGTTGGACAGTTTGAAGTGACAAGCACTATCCCTGCTGAGGGTTCTCCCATCTCCCATCCCAACACCATGCATGGGGTCCCATACATACCAAAGCTCAGGGGAAATTCATCAGCCAGTTACGTCGATGGCGTGGCGGCTGGCTGGTCGTTGGAAACATTTTGCGGTGCATGGCAGTCTTGGCAGAGGTGCACGGGCTGACGCATGCATGGAAGCGGGCCGAGGGTTCGCTATCTGGCATGGGCTGACACGTATACAAGTGGAGGCAGGAGGCATGGTCATACTCCCTTACACATCGGTAAAAAAATTGTTAGGTTACCAATCGCCGTTATCGCCAATGGTGAGGAGATGGCACCCGACGCCAAGCAACGTGGGAGAGGGGATGACCTGCTAGTTGCTTTGCGTGTCGTGACGTTGAACGATTGAGCAGCGCTTACGCAGGGGCACATGCATGCAAGCTACAGCTAACAAGTATGTCCGGTAGGTAGATGTTTGTTACGGGCATCATGTACGGGCAACTTAGCCCTTGAGCCGGTTGTGGTGTAGCCGCCTGGTTAAGCTGGCCAACACATCATGCTGAGCACGTCATGCTGTCGTGTGCTGCGAGTACGCTTACAAGGCGTGTGCGACATTGACGGCGATGTAGCTGATGTCCAGACATATATTGCACGCATTCCAGGGGAAGGTGTGGATTTTGATCGGGAACATGAGCAACATCGCCAATCTATGTCGCACTTCCATCGCCAGCCTAGCTCATGGTCACAACATGTTGCAAACGTATAAAGAAGTAGCCACGGACTAGATATTGCATCGCTGGCAGCGCCAAAGCCCGTGGGCGGCTGGGATGAGGTTGTACGACGCTTGATCGCCCGACACCTGATCATTCCAGCGGCTATCCAACAGGCTAGATAACTTTATTTTCCTATCACTTGTATTCCTTCTATGTAGCGTATCTATGCACCATAGGGCAATCCCGCGCGCAGCGACGATGGAGGATGGAGTCGCTTAGCGCTTCGCCGACGGGCTTAAAAGCTTGAGCGGCAGCTGGGCCGATATGGTGGATATGCACTGGCTTCATACCAGGTATATCCTGTTGAAGGCGTATGTTGTCTAATCATCCTATTGACTGTTCTGTGATCCTTGTCGTGCAAGCTGCGGCCTTCCTTGCAGCAGAGGCGTCTAACACGGTGCTATGGGTCATGGACACCAACCGCACCACCACTTGCTAGCTGCCGCGTCGCGTCCGCCCTGGGACGCGCGAAGCGCATTTGCGTCGTCCAAAGCTGCAAGCGAGTCGCGCCTTTCATAGATTAGTGTTGCTGTGCTTCTTTAATGGACTTATTCGCAATGCACTGACCTTTACTCTTTTTTACGTTTGCAGGCGTATTCACCGCTTCGCGTGGTATTGTCGGCGTTGCATTGAATGTGTGCATGCATCTTGCAAATGCCAGCCAGCTTTCCACGTCGACGCCCTCTGATTTAGTTTCCAAGCTACCGTGCCACATACTTAATTCGCCAGCGGATGTGATCCGTCGGTCTTACGGCAGAGTAGCGTGGCAGCCTACCTGAGCTTGCACCTGGGCAGTGTTACATACATATTTACTGCGCATGTGCAAGGACTGCGGTTCAGCTGCAACTGATTAGAAGGCCAGCTATACGAGCAGCTCGTGTATACATGGTTAAAAACACTTGTGTGTCTAGAACAGCAGTAATCGTATATCTGCCCCATTGATGTTCATTAGCCTGTCACTTCAGCTCAGGCACTGCTGCCTGCCGCATTACCGCCTTTGATACAATGGACAAACGTAGAAAAAGTCCCATTCCTCGCAGTATGGCAGTATTTGGTGTAACTTCGCATGTGCAATTAAGACGAAGCAGCTGCATCTTAATAGGCGCTCAGTTATCCAAACAGCTCAAACGCTACATAGCAATCTTAGCTGCGCAGTGTGCCTAGAACAGCAGAAACTGGACAGAGACTGTTTCATCACTGCAGTTGATACAGTGTGTATACGCTGGTAGATGTAAGATTTGACCCGTTGTCACCCTCCAGACAGTTGGAGGTTTCTTGCTGCCCCGCTGGTAGCCCAACAAATGCACTTAATGTGCACGCGGGGGAACAGGAGGAAGAAACGCAGGGGGAGGGGGGTAAAAGGGGGGACAGGGAGTCCTCTCCCCCCTCAGGGTGATGCGTGCCGCAAATGCTTGGGAGAGGGGGAGTCCCTCCCGCTCAGGCGATATTCATGCACCAAAAAGGAACACCAAAAGAAACAAGGCTACGACGCTCTGGTGGTGCACATGGCGCTTGCATGTGTAGCAATGGATGTCTTGACGCCCGCAACATCAACATCAATGTCGCACTGATGCACTGTCGGCCCCATCTGCGCATTGTCGTCAATCTTAACACCATTGGATAGGGAATTTGAAAACCTACCTCATGGTATTAAATTTTCATACGCAGGCTGCGCCAAAAGCCCAAACGTCTATGCTTTCTGCCGTCCAACTAGATCATTCACCATAACCGGCTAACCATCTACTGCATATCCTAAGCATTTTTCTTCCTGATCACCTCCCTTTCCAACGACTTGAGCACAATCATCCACAGTCAGCCTTATGAGTAACCTACTTACCAACCCATCCCAGCATGCATGCGCTTCCGCATCTTACACCACTTTACTTCCCCCCTGTCACTTCAATCACTTTAGTAACCGCAGCCGCCGCCGGCGGTGGAGGCGGCGCTGGCGACGGTGACGGCGGCGGCACATTCACCTGCTGCACGTTGTTAAGGTTCAGAATGATGGTGGGAGGGGAAGGATTGGCGCGCTTGGGTGGGCGCGCCGGTGGCAGCGGCGGTGGTGCTTCATTGCCACCACCTCCACCGCCTCTAGGACCACCGGCGCCGCCACCACCGCCACCGCCGCCACCAAAATGCTGTGCTATGGCCTCCCGTTTGCGCTCAAGCAGGCTTCCAGCACCGCCTCCACCGCCGCCCCCACCGCCGCCTCCGCTGTTGGGCAGCTCAACGACTTGGGCCTTGAAGTTGGGTTTGTTGACGCTGTAGCTGCACGTAATCTGCGTCGACAGTTGGGAGCAGTTGGCAGTTGAGATGATGACCGGCTATAGCTGCCGAGAGGACGACCATGCAAATCATATAACCGGGAATCGCGCTCTCTACACATGCCAGCCAACGCCAGGTAAGGCGGGCTCCGTGGAAGTTAGTTTCCGTACACGTATATCCACCCACCCGGTAACTACCATGCCTACCCGGTCCGAGCCGCACACTGCTGCTCCGCCCAATAGCATACGTCCTATGAACCTCCGGAGGCCCCGGAGGCCGCCTTTCCCCTCGTCATCATCTCCGGCGCTAGCCACTCCATGCATACTGGATCCGCTATTGTTGACGCTGCTGCCAGGACTGTCCTGTTTACGGCCATCGCTATGGGTGCTGCTGCCAAGGCCCCCATGCCCACCAGCAATGAAGGCGGCAGCAAAGCGGCGCAAGGTGGCGGGCGCTGGTGCTGTGGCCGCTGCTGCTCCACCCCCAGTCCAGGAAGACTGCTGGGACCCGCGAGAGGCCAAGAGGAGGGACGACATCGTCAGCAGGGACAGAGACAGCAGCAGAAGAAGCCCAAGGGTTGTGAGCACGGTTGAGCGGCTGATGCGGCGGCTGGATGAGGACGAGGCGCCTGGGGTGGTGAGACCTGCTGCTGGTCAGGGAAGTACATTAGAAGCAGTACGGCAGTAGCAGGGCGGGGCGTTAGTAAGCGCAGACATCATGGCAGTAATTGTACAGCTGCTGCTGCTTTATTTGCTGGTAAGGAACAAGAAGGAAAGACCGCATCCATGCCTCTCTTCGCAACGCTTTTTGTCATGAGTCACCGTGTCAGCTCTCTGCTTCCCTCCAGGGGAGAGCGTGACGTGCAGGGGAGTACGTATGGGTACCGGTATGCGGTGTGTACAGGAAACGGGTTTCCGATCAAGAACCCTAGCGCACGCTTTCGGGCCACCGTGGCATTATCTGGCCGTGCGCCCGTGCGTTCGCATGACTAAAGTCGCAGTGGGTAACCGAAGCAGCTGACCCGTGTCACCTCGTGTGAACAATTCGACCCGGCAGGCGCACCCGTAGACAGCCTTGTGACGACTTACCTTCACCCTGGCATCTTGATGGGGAGGACGGGTGCAGCGGCGAGAGCAGCCCACCGTCAGCAGGCGCTTCCATCATGGCCACTCCGTTGCTTGTATGTATGTTACTCCAGCTCTTGCAGCTGCCGCCGCTTCTGCTGCTGCTGCTGCTGCTGCTGCACGGCCTGCGCTGGCTCTTGGAGCCGTTTAGCGGTGGAGTGGATGCTGTGGAAGCAGGTAGGTTCTATTACAGCATGACTCCAGCACTGGTGGACGAAGTTCGCACTGAGGTTGCAACAATGCATCTGACTGCTGCAATTGCAGAGCTGCGTTGGGCAGCCGTTGCAAACATGAGGTTGCATGGTAACATACAGCAGCAGGTGCGAGGCCGTTGGACGTGGGAGCGGCCAGACGTGAGGGTCCCTAGGGCACGAGTGCGCCACAAAGAGCCTTCAAACCAACTAACCGTTGCAACCGCCTGTCTAACTACCTGGCAACGAGTGCTGGACTAGGCCGCTAGCTACATCCTCAGTCACTACATCCTCTAAGATATCTGAATATTTCTTTTGCAGAGACCGTTATGTGTTGGGTTCTCAGCAGCAGCGGCGGGGAAAGGCATAACGGGGATGCAAACCATAGATTGCAGCGGGGCGTAAGGTTGCCCTTACAACCGGTATTCGCTTGACTAAATATGGACAGGCCCTGGACAGGCAGGGTTTTGTTGCAAGCGATGCGCCACGGGTAGCTGTATGTTCCGCCCGTCAGGTCTTCATGCTATGTGTTTTGCAAGCTGGGCCGCTAAGCGTTTGGGTCATTATGTAAGGTGCTGCCATGCAGATAGACACCTTGGCCTAAGCCCTGCCTGTTTTGTTGTTTGAATTACCGTATCCAAGAGCGTACATGTGCAATCACGGCAAACGCTTGTCGTGCTTGCACAAATACGCTCTTGGATACGGTAATTCACAGAGGCTTGCTGAGAAAGAAACCGGATAGCACTGCACGCACTTATGGAGCACGCATGCATGCGCTCGCGTGGCACTGTACCTAGTGACAGTGACCGGCAAGGGAACCGGCATGCTTCAATAGTAAGCTAACAGTCACGCACAGGCGCGCTTCACTACATATGCCTGCTGCAATACGCCACAGGCGCGCAAGCTATCTATCTCCCTGCTAACAAATAGTCAGCGACAATGGTCTAAACAGGCTCACTGCTTTCCCGCACACCCCAATCCCACAAACCAAGCATCCTTCGACGCTTGCACCAACCCATTAGGCGACACAGCTGGCGCACAAAGAAATGAGGGCGTGGGCCACTTTAAATATCAGCACACTGCTGGATGACCCATGGGTCGTCCACAGACGCGTCAACGAACTGCACCTGTCAACGATAGCCGTGGGTCTAGGTTACACCCCTTGATGACCTATGGGTCAGCCGTGACAGATACCCCGTTGTAGTCTGTCCTGCAAGCAATACGTTACTCCTCCGCCGGTTATATTTAAGCACAAGCCAATCTTCCCCACACCACCCTGCAACCCTAAGTACCAAAACACTCATACACCTTTCTTTTCCAAGCGAATTTGTCATCGCGCCTGGGAGTGTTACGGTCCCCTTGGAGGCTTGCAGGAGTAGTTAAGAGGTACGTGTCTGCATTGTGTGTTGTAGTGAGTAGCTTAGCTTCATGTGCCCTGGTAGGTGCCGTGCCTCCCCATGCTGCCACCCGCATCATCCTGTGGACTTGTAGCTACTTGTAATCAGCGCATCATTGGGTATCACGTGGTACGCACATATGCACACTAACTAAACACATGCACCGGCCGCATACTGCTCCGCCCGGGCTGCAGTACTCTTCAATCCTTTTGATGCCCGAGTGAAGTGAAATTAAGGCCTTAACCCTCGTAGGCCACCTCCTCCCACCTCCTCCCACGTCCCACCTCACTTGCACAGGGTAGCCTTCATTCGCGAGTGACGGATACTGGGGCCATGGGCTCGTACGACAAATTACGTCGCCCCGCGCAAGCGCTTCTAGCGTTTGCAGTGGCGGTTGTAGCTCTGTCTGCGGCAACCACCTTTGCCGTACCTACTGCATCAGCAGCGGAGCCGGCTGCTCGCAAGACCGGTGGGTTGCAAGTCCGATGGTGCAGTACTAAGCCGCCACCCAGCCATGTTGGAGATAGACAGACTCTTTCCATACTTTCTGCTCAAGACCTATAACCATGTACCCCTTGCCGCGTACATAACACTGCCGTACTGTTCGTCAGATGAACCTTGGCGACAGGATATGCCCTGATCTGATGATGCCACAATTAACTTCTGTCCTTTATTGCCCAACAGCGTCCATTCCGCCGCGCCTTGACCTCTGCCGGTTCCTTCCCCATATATACACGTGTGCCTGTCCCAACCCAACCCATTACAGGCACGGCCGCCATTACAGATGAAGTAGCACTGCCCGCACCTGCAGCAAAGCCGGCCGATACGGCGGCTGCCCAGCACGATTCGAACAAGCGGCATCTGCTGTCAGGCTGCACTCTGCCAGGGGTAAGTCCCACGCGTGCTGCGCTTTCACGCTATCGGCTATGACCCTCACAGTTGAACTATGGACTTCACGTGCATGGGTTGATATGAGGGGTTATCGTAACGAGGAGTTATCGCTGATGCGTCATGCGCTCAGCACACTTTGTGTGGTGTCCTGTCCTTCACATTTTGGGCCCTCTAACTGTATCCCAACCGTTTCCCTTACCGCAGGCGACATGCACATACACGGCTTCACATGGCAACAGTCAGTTCAAGTGGGCCCGTAACGGCCCACCCCTCGGTGGCGGCGGTGGCGGCGGCAAGAGCTCCGGCGGCGGCAAGAGCAGTGGCGGCGGCGGCGGCAGCAGCGGTGGTGCGCCGCCTCCGCGTCCCATGCAGGCCAAGCCGACCACCATTGTCCTGAACATCAACAATCTCAACAGCGGCGGCAAGAACACTAGCAGGGGTGTTAGCGGCGGTGGTGGCGGTAGCATTGGTGTCGGCGGTGGCAAAAGCCTCAGTGCCAATGCGGGCATCGATGTTGGAGGCGGCGGTGGTGGCGGAAATGTCGGCGGCAACTATGATGTAAACTTGGGCGGCAACGTTGGCGGCGGTATCGGGCGTTGATGAATGGAAAAGAAGGTCGCTCCTTAGATGTCATCTTTTGCGCAGAGCGAGAAGGGATAAGTACGTTACCTTGTGCATGATGATGAACATGGATTGGAAGTGCGTGCACGAAATGAACGATTTTCGTTTGCTGCTTACATGCGGTGCATGAAGTTAGCTAGGGCGGTTGTCGTACTTACCGGTACTGTTGATCAATAACGGACGGCAGAATGTGGTACACATGTAGTGCATGGTTCTTGGAGGTCACAGCTAGATAGCCTTTCCTTGAGGCGGCTGTCCAGATACTGCCTGCGATAACCGCTTCACCATGCCCCCCTAATGAGACCCGCCGACCTGAATCATTCCAGGCATGTTGCTTATGAGATGCTAAAGGCCTCGTTATCCAATGCTGCTGTAGGTCTTGGTATCCAATGCTAACAAACTCTGGGTCTGGGCATGCTCGATGTAACTGTTAAGAAATACCTGTACCTTCTTGCCTTGACCTTTGCCTCAGTAATGCGCAAAGTCCGAGGGGTTGGGGCAGTATGCATAGGCGTTGGCCCCAACTATTACTCGTGTAAGCGTTGTCCCGTTCGAGGACCAATGCGTGCCAAAGTAGTCGACACGCGGGTGGTGAGACCAAGTTAACGAGCGACGAGGGGGGTTCCGACGCTGTTAGTCTCTCGGTAGGTGTCAACCGGGCCTAACACGGTGAACAATGTGGATAGCGTAGCAGTCGGGCGACGGGGGGAAGAGGGAGGCAGAAGGGTGCTGATTGGTGCTGAGGAAGCGTGTAGATAGGCAATGCCGTGATGGGTCGTGGCGTGTTGTTGGAAAGGCCCGCATGCCTGCTTAGGGCTATAACGCAACCTTCCGTATGCTAGGCGTGTGAGAATTGAAGAAGGATGAGCGCTGATGACACGGGTGTGCTGGCAGGCTTTGTGGGCGAACGAGATACACCTTGGGTCATGTTGGCTGGCACGTATCAAAATGTACATCAGAGTTGTGTGCGATATCAGCACCGCAGGATTAGGTCTCACACCGCCGTGTTCGTAAATACCAACCAAATGATCCGACGAGCGTAACCTTCGAGATACCTAACTATTGTGTCCGAGTCTATACCCAACTGAGTGTACAAGTTCGCTGTATGCATGTACGATTATAACCAGCAGCAGACACAAGGTTACCCGCCAGACTGCACATCTGCAGGCAGCTTCACATTGCCATCCCTTCAGTTGCACTTCCGTAAAGCCCTTCTGGCTTACACCTATCAGCGCAACACAGCTAGCCCAAACCCTACTTTATCAACAGCCCAGCATCAACAAATGCATGCATGTGAGTGGCAGTCTGAAGCTGCTACCCCGAGAACACCTGCCTAAACTAGACACTGTCTTATCTCTCTCCATGCCCACGACTCCTGCATAAGTTCTGACAGCCAACAGCATCTCACAAACCACACCTGCCACACATACGATACATTTCCACTTCGCTATCTTGCAAAACTGCCACAACTATCTTTTCCCTACTGTCGGGTTTTCCGAAGGGCAAGGCGGCCCCTGCGCTCTGGCTGCCTCGCCACCCCAACGTGCTGCTGCCGCGGCTGCTGCTCTGCCTGCGGCTGCCCTGCCTGCTGCTGCTTTTCGTCACCCTGCTTATCACTCTGCTCCTGCTGCTTAATATGCTCCACCTGCTGAGGTTGTAGCCCTGCCACTTGCTCCTGCTGCTCCTCCTGCCGAGACAACGACTGCTTCTGCTGGTCCAACGTTTCTCCTCCCAGCCGCTGCAATAAGCAACCGGCATCCACCGGGGCATCAGAAACCCCAGAACAGCCACTCTCTTCATGCTGCGATGGCGAGGGCGATGACGGCGGCGAAGGTGACGGCGGCGGTACTAGGTGAAGAAGACCCACTGCGAAAGGTCCGCCAGTAGCCGCGGCAGAAGCGGCGGCAGCCTCACGTTCAACTTCGCCGCCGCCGTCACCTGAGGCATCGCGACGACCACCAGCAGCGCCCAACCCAGAGGTTACCGCAGCCCTGGCGTCGCCGCCGCCGCCGCCACCGCGGCTACTGCCGCTATGCCGGCCCTCCTCCACACGGTGACGGAGGCGACCCGTCCAGGACCGCTTGCCGCCACCGACGCCGCCGCCGTCGTTTCCGTCAACGGCGGCAGCGGTGGCGCCTGCGGGAGCGCCGCTGACGTCAGCATCGTGGCCGGCGCCGCCGGTGTCATGGTTGCCGCCGTTGCCATCGCCGCCAGCGTTGGCTGAAGACGGTGGCGACAAGGCGGCAGCGGCACCGGCTGCCAACGGCGGCGGTGGCGAAGCCGCCGTACCGCCAACACTAGGCCCGTCATCCTGTGCACGAGCGACGAGCCCCTCCTTCCGCTCTAGCGCTGCATTCGTCCCTTCATGCTTGACCGCGGCACCCTCTGCATGCGCATCAGCCTCATCACCATCACTACTCGCCAAGTCAACTACCTCAGGAAGCAGTGCCGCCACGGCAGCGGCGCCCTCCTTGTCGTACCGTACGGCAGCGTCGTTGTCGTCGTACAACACATCGCCCGCCACTAACCGCTCCGCTGTTGCCGCTGGCGCTGTTGCCGCTGCTACTGTCATGCCGGCTCCGTCAGACGCTCCCTCCGCTGCGCCCGAAGTCTCCGGCCTCCGCCGGGGCTGCTGCGCAGCAGCACGAGGCCCGTCGCCTCCGTCCGCAACGGGGCCTCCGCCGCCGCCGTCACCTGAGGAGGAGCCCTCCTCCAAAAGCTTAAACTCCCACACGTTGTCATCAGCATCTTCAATGCCCACCAGGTCTGCGTTCTTCGCTGCCTTGACGCCCCGCCCGCCGCGACCGCCGGCACCTCCGCCGCCTCTGGCCCGCTTAACACCCTTCTTGCCATTTCCCAAGCCGGCAACCGCGGCAGCTGCGGCAGCAACGTCCGTACGAGCCCGCCCCGCCTTCGCCACCGCCGCCGGCGGTGGCGGCAGCGGCGGCGTCCTCGAGGGGCTATCATCCGACGTATCAATATATGCCGCCGCGCGGCTAGCGACGCCGCGACGTCGCTTATGTACCGGTACGACTGCCGCCGAACCCGCGTTTCCGCCGCCGCCGCCAGCACCTTTGCGCTTGTTCGGCAGCGGCGGCAGGCCGCCTGAGCCGCCGCCCAAGAAGGAGCGGATGTCGCGCGTCCCCAGCCTCCGCTGCGCTCGTTCCGCCGCTCGTTGCTTGCACTGCGCCTTGGTGACGTCGGCATGGCAGGCCACACACAGGGTCCGCATGTTGTCGACGTCGCAGAGGCCGCCGCCCGCGTAGACGGGGGTGATGTGGTCTGCCTGCCAGGCTAGACCCTCGGAGGCCTGTGGGAGGTAGGAGAAGTGGGAGAGGTTGGGTGCGTGTGCGGCAACGCCCCAGTGAACGGTTGATGTCTCAGCATCAAACGACACGTCGGGCTATCCGTCTATGGCTACTGCCTCATTGTAAGCTCCTGCGAAAGCTTGAGTGACAGCGGGGTCCAGCCCCGCATGCACGCCAGAACCAGCTCCCGCTCCCCACACAGCTCCCCGCCACCCCACCTGCCGCAGCAGCCTCTCCAGCAGGGCGGTGTAGCCGTGGTGCGTGAGGCGCGGGGCCAGCCGCTCCACCACCGCCCGCCGCTTGGCCAGGTAGTCCCGGGATGTGGTGCGGATGGTCTGTTGGGGGAGAGGAGAGGAGGAGAAGGGGGCGGTGAGGAGGAGAGGACGAGGTGAACGTGAAAGTGCGGGGGGTGAAGACGTGCGTGAGGTGTTGTAGAACGGAGTGGAAACGCAGGTACTACAGCAGTAAAGGTACAATGCAGTTGGGCATGGAAAACATATGAGAAAGAAAGTAAGAACGAACACAAACTTGGAAACCAACATGTCTCACCTGCAGCTGTCGTACCAGGTTGGCGCAGTCCAGCCCGCACATCTGGCACACGCCGTGCTCCAGCCGGGCTAGCGTGCGGCGCAGCGCGCTGCCAGAGGCCTGCGAGGGAGGGCATGTGACATGGCTTTGAAGAGTCGGTGCCACTGCCATGCTGCCTTGACTGCGTTGTCCTCTCCCCCCCCCGCAGCATGGTTCTCTGCGCCCTTCAGACGCCAGCCACCAACCCAACCCAGCCCCTTCGTTCGCCCTTGCCTCTCACAAGTTCATACCTTGACGTAGTAGCGGGTCTCGCAGGCGGGGTCGCAGAAGAGGTAGTCCGTGTTGTCCAGGTGGGAGGCGGGAGGCAGGCTGCAGTCCGGAACCGGTTTCGAGCAGTTGAGGCACAGCCGGCTGCCGTCCGACATGAAGGCCTGCTGGTAGGTCCGCCAACCGCATGGGGCGCCGCCGGCACCGTTGTTGTGACCGTTGCCGTTACCGCCGTTACCGTTAGCAGCAGCTGCACCTGCGCCGCCGCCGCCGTTGCTGCCACTGGAAAACTTGGAATCACAACGCACCTGGGGAGAGAAAAGAAAACAAGTGGCACGGATTCAACTTGGAAACGCACCACATGAAAGATTAGTTCACAGCGTGTGGGTGCACACAACTACTAGATCAGTAGCCGAGAAGATAGATGATGGGGTGATCCCCGACTTTCCGCTTACCTGAACAGGACGCAACGTGGCGCCTTCAGGGACCTTCATCGGCGCGTCCTGCACGTACCGTGCCGTGCTGCTGCCGTATGCCCCTGCCGCAATCGCCTCGCTCGTCACCGCATCCAACGCCTCCTGGAAGTAACGCTCGAGTACGGCGCCGTACAAACGGTTCTTTGACACGGCCCTGAGCTCCCGCCAGTCCCGAGCAAAGGCGGCCGCCTCCGCTACCCCCTCCGACAGCTGCGAGGGAGCGAGATACGGCAGCGGCGCGACAAGACCCACAGGGCCCACGAAGCTCAGCTGAGCTGCTAGGGCGTCCTCATCGTTGTTGTTTTCAGTGGCGGGTGCGATGGCAGCTTGGACGGATGGAGACGCCTGCAGGGCCAGTGCATCCTTCCCTGTAGTGTCCTTCGCCCCTGCTGCTGCCCCCAGGTCTCGTTCAAGTACGGATGCTGCTGCATTGCCGACGGCACCCCCCGCCTGCGCCAGCTGAGTAACGGCAGCAGCAGGCGGCTCGGAAGGTGTCGTACCTTGGCGCTGTACGGCAACCCCTCCGCCGGAAACCACACAACCAGCATCGGTGGGGCCTTGCGGCTCGGCGGCTTGCGGCACCCGAGGCGACTCAGCAGGCGACAGCGGCAGTGGCAGCGGCAGCGGTAGCGACGGCAACGGAAGCTGCTCTTGTTGCTGCTGCTGCTGCTGTGCTGCATTCCGCGCCGCAGCCGCAATTGCTGCGACTCCTGCCCGTCTCCACCTGCGTCATAAAGGCCCTAACGTCACCATATGCGTCACTTCGTCCCAGTCACACCAGCACATCCAGGCCTTGATCGTCAAACAACCCTCCGCGATCAAGACGGACAAGCCGAAAGTTGGGACACGCCCCAACCCACCTTTTGGCGTGCTCCTCCAGGATGCCCCGCAGCATGGCGCTGCCGGGATGCGCCAGCAGCAGCTCCAGGGGAAGGGACAGACCCGCGGGTCGGCTGCCGTCGGGCGCCAGGTGCAGGTGCACTCGGCCCGTGTGGCAGCTCACCTGAGGGTGGGGACATGTTCAAGCCAGCACGGATGCACGCCACCTATCCATTGGAGGCAACTGGATTGCACGACGCCGACCCTTCCACCGCCCAGCCTGCACGTCACGTACACCTCAGCCGTCCCAGTTGCCCCACCCGCTCTTCAACAGGCAACGCACATAATAACAAGGGTGTTGCAGCACCAAGTCAGCCCACGCACCTCAAAGTAAAAGGTCATCGAGGGCGGAAGCATCTGCAGCAGCGCCGACCGACTGGGCGTGACCGACCCAGGGGTCAGTGGGGCCGCGCGGGACGGCGGCGGAGTCAGCAGCAGTTGCTGCGGCTGCTGTCCCTGTGGTGAAACTGTCTTCTTCTTATGCGGTGAAGACGTATCCTTCTGATGCAGCAAGTGCTTAGCCGGCGTGCGCTCTGGACATAGCTGCTGCTGCGTTTGAGAGCCGCCGCCGCCGTCACGAGGCATGTCGCCCGTTTCACCCTCTGACGCCTCAGCGGCCACCGCAGTCTCCGCAATCTCCTTGCGACCTGCTGCTGCTCCTGCGCCGCTGCATCCTCCTGCTCCATCACCACCACCCTCACACACTTCACGGCTGCTGTCCTCTTCCGCCTGCTCCTCCTGGAATGCTGGCCCCTCTGCCGACAAGTCAATCACATCTGCCGGCCGCAACGCTCCCTCCGCCTCCCTGCCAGCGGCAACCCCGGACCCCGCCTTAGCACCCTCAGCCACCGCTTCTGCGGAATCCGACGCGGCTGCCGCTTGAGGGCCGGGATGCGGGCTGCCGCTTGCTGGGACATCGCCCGCAGCCTCAGCAGAAGAATCCGCGGTGACAACGGTGGTGGCAGCAGCAGCAGCAGCAGCAGCAGCAGTGTCATCCTCTGCTGAGCGCGTGGCTGCGGCATTCACCTCCCCATCCTTTGCGGCATCTCCCCCTTCCTTCCTGGCCTCCTCCTCCTCCACCTCTTGCTGCTCCTCCAAATCCACAACGGCATCAACCGCCAGACCCCTTACAGGCCGATGTACGGCACCGCCGCCAGCAGCAGCACCGCCATGACCACCGTCAGCGCCCCCGCCGCCCTCCGCTGCTGCAGCTCCGCCGTGACCTCCCTCAGCAGCGGCCGATCCGTCGTGCACCTGCAGAAGATACCACACAAGTACACATTGCAGTACCTTTTACATCGGTAACACGTAGCATTAAGGTCGGTAGGAGGGGTTCTAAACGACGCCCCAAACGGCCGTCTGACGTGCGGCTGACCACCCCAGGCATCCCGCACTGCACAAGCCAAGCACCCAGGCACTCATGCAACCAGGCACGCAGGCAGCCAGTTACCGGGGCAACCAGGCGCCCAGGTGCGATGCAGCCTCCCGCCCCCCCCCCCCCCCCCCCCCCCACCTGAGTGAGGTTATTGAGGGACTCGTTGAGCTTCTGCCACCTGCCGGGAGTGGGAGGGAGGGCGAGAGAGCGGGAGAGAAAGGAAGGAGGAAATGGAGGTTGGAAACGGAGAGGGAGAAACGTGGGAAAGGATGCCGGGTACAGACATAGAGAAAAGTGGTAAGGGATGTTGGCATGCATGCCGGGGCAACTGATGCTGGCCCCTTTCCCTTTTTCCCCTGCCAGCCCATCTTTCCCTTCTCTAACCCCCTCACGTCCCCATCTCCACACGGTTAGCCGCTTCCTCTTTACCCTCCGCTCACCTCTTATCATCGCATGTGCCCTTCGCACACAGGAAGTACACGTTGACACAGTTGTGCGCCTGGCCCTTGCGGTGCGCTCGGTCCTCCGCCTGCTGTAACAGCGACACCTGGGAGGGGGACAGGAGGGGGGATGGGGATTCGGGCGGGGGCCAGGAGGGAACGGTGTGATGACTTAAAGGCTGTTGGGATGTGTCTAGTTGAGGGCAAAAAGAAGCGTGGCGTACAGAAGTGGCGCCGGGTGCAGGTAAGAAACAAGCGCAGCCTGGCAGCGGGGTAGACGCCAACTATCCCGCAAACCATGCCTCCCACACCCCTCGCCCCTCACCCGTCCCTCACCCCTCACCCCTCTGCCCTACCTCATTGGGCAGCTCCACAAACACCACGGCAGCCGCCGCACTGAAGTCCAGACCCACTGCCGCGGCGGTGATGGAGAGCAGCGCCACCCGCACGCTGGGGTCGTCACTGAGGGGGGGGGGGGCAGGGGTAGGGGCGGGACCGGTGGGGTGGGTGGGGAGGGAGCGGTGCGGGGAGGAGGGGGTTGGAGATGAAGAGATGCACAGGGAAGAAGGGGAAAGATGTGTAGAGGGAAGAACTCCAGTGGTGCGGGTTGTGGCTTGCAGTAGACGTAGAGGGCGAAGAGACGTAGAGGCTACAGAATTTCGTTGTTCGTTAGGGTATGTTCAACTGCCCGCTTCAGATGAACAGAATCTTGATCTGGTCTCTCTGATCAAGACGTGAGGTTGGCCCTGGGTGGGCCGGTTTGTACCCGTGGACTGCCCCAAACCAACACGCTTCTTTCCTCTCACCGGAACTGCATCACCGCATTGCGCCGCTCTGCGCTGTCGTGGCTGCCGTCAATACGCACGTAGTTGACTCCCTGCCACACAGCGCCCCCGCCGCCGCTGCCACTGCCGCCTCCGCCGCCTCCGTCTTCATCGTCGCCTCCGCCACCTCCTTCAGCGCCGTCAAAGCCCTGTAAGGCCTCCGCCAAACGATCCATCACGTCCCTACAGGGGTGTGTCCCAATGTGTTTCTAAGTGCTCCCATGTGTTTAAACAAAGTAAAGCGGACCAGCAGCTGTCAAGCCCGCATTAACGATAACAATCGAACAAGCAGTCTAGCGTGTCGCTTTGGGGCTCTAATTTAAGGGGCCCCACGTCAGTCTCACCCATGCACTGCTCCAAAGAACAGGTGCACGGACCCCCAGTTCAATCGCACCTGTGGTGGGCAAAGACCAGGAACTTGGGCGGCTGCTCGGAAGGTGGCGACAGCCCGCTGCCACCACCACCTGCGCTGCCCTCGCCAGCTGCTCCCGGTGGGGCCCCCTGCTGAGCATCACTACCGCCGGCGGCAGTGACTGCATTCCTCGCGTTCGCTGCAGCGGCGGCGGAGGGCGCCTCGTCCCGCGGTGATGCGTGCCGCTTGGAACGCCCGCCCCTGCGAGGAGCAGGAAGGCGTGGGCTGCAGCGTGGGTGCTTGGACTCAGGGATCCGGGTGCGGAATACCCAAACCCATGTGACACCGAAGCCAAACGCCCGACCCAAACTCGCGAGCAGGCACCAGCGTCTCCTTCGGGTCGCATCCTGACAATTCGCGCACACTCATGCAACTTTGTCGGTCGCTACCTACGCAAGCACAACAACAGCATCTACGACCGCTGCCGCCTGCTTCCAGGATTACGGCTTAAAGGAACCAGACAAGCAACAATCGCCGTTCGCGAACGCACCTGCCGCTGCCGCCCTCCTGCGCCACACCCGCACCTCCCAGCGCCCCAATTAGCCAGCTGATCGCGTCAGGCAGCTTGGCGAGTGCCGTACGATGCGCGCTAGACATGGCGGGAGGAGCTGGGGGAGCAGCCGTGGCAGCTGTGGCAGCTGGGGGACCCGCGCTGCCGTCGCCACCGCCTCCGGCCCCGGCGCCTCCCCGCTTCGCAGCAGCAGGACCTGAGACAGGAGTGGTTGCAACACGGCAAGACGTTAGGGGCAGTTGCGCCAACTTCCTGGGCCGGCAGGAACTGTACGAGCGGAATTTCATCCGCATGTACTCACCCTCCTCGTCCGTATCAGGCCGGTCGTCCTCAGACCCTTCCTCCTCCTCCTCCTCCTCTACGCGCCGTCCTCCGTCGCCACCGCCGTCCTCGTCGCCGCTGTCACTGCCGCTGTCACCAACGCCGCCACCTCCGCCACTCGAGCTCTTGCCAACACGTCCTTTTGCGGTGCCCTGCTTCGCTCGCTTCGCCGGTCGGCCCCGGGTCCCCGCCTTGCGCTGGCCTCCGCCGGCGCCGCCGCCCTCATTGTCACCTTTGTTGCACGTTGCGCTCGCCCGATTGCTGTCCCCGCTCGCGCCAGCGTCATCGACAGCAGGTGCAGCAGCATCTGCAGTTGGCGGCTTGTTCGGCTCGTCCGGCCAACTGCGATGCATGGAGACCCATGTGTCAGCTGGCTGCATTGGTTGCATTGGTTGCATTGCAAGACTGTATCCCCTGCAACGCCCTTCTAACATCGACCGCAGCGCTTGCGTGCACGTCGCATTAGTATCAAAAACCATCCATTCACACCCATTGTAAGACACACCTTTTAGGGTACGGCAGCCGTATGACCTGCCTCCGCTTGGGCGGCAGTTGCGCCATGATGTCCCTCTTCAGGCGGCGAATCATGACCTCCCGCGTCAGCAGCCCGTGAAGCTCGACCAGCCGACTGCCACCCGACGTCTCCAGTCGCTTCCGGGCGGGCATCAGCGGCCCCATACTGGGCGCCTCCTGCTTGCGTGCCGCGGAGCTGGGCATGTTGCGGAAGGGCACCATGCGGCCGTCGCAGTAGCGGAAGGCGAAGGCCTGCTTGCTGCTGCCGATGAGACCGGGCTGCAGGGCGTCAACCTGTGTCGGGAGAGAGAAGGGAAGGAAAGGGAAGAAAACAAGGCAGGCAAGTAAGAATGAAACGAGACGCCACTCGCGGATTTGTGACTGATGGTACAAACTTGCAACCTTTCAAGCGAAAGAACCGCCTGATGCCACCCCCTCTCACGCTGTCAAAGCCGCTTTCCGGTCTTGCACACACCGCTCCCCGTGCCCTTTCCCACGCCCCATAACCACGCAGCCCGTCCCCCAGCAGCCATCCCACGTACCTGCCGGAAGAGGTCGTACGGCCTAGACAGGCTGGGCGTGCCGGACAGCAGTACGGCCCTGCGCGTCCTGGCGACCGCAGCGATGCAGGCCTCCGTGTGGGGGCTGTCCGCGTCGCGGCTGTTGGTTGTGCGCAGGTTGTGGGACTCGTCCACGATAACCATGCCCCAGGGCATCGCAGCCATGCAGCGGTCTGCGGCGAATCAGGGGTGTTTTAAAACGGAACGAGAACCGAGTTTCGGAGCGAACCGGGAACCGGGTTTCGGAGCGAGGCAGCGTGTGAGGGGCTGAGGACCGATGGCCGTAAGGAAGATGGCCACTGGCCTGGTTACCGGTACGACAGAAGACAGTTACAAACAGGAGCAGTGATAGCTATGGTACTCTGCTAGGCATACATGTGCATGCAACATGGGGTGACGAAGCCTCATGCCTCAACCATGCATGCGGCCTCACCGGGTCCCCAGCATACTGCCTTGCCGCCGCCACCACCACCACCAGCAACGCTCCGCCCGCCCGCAACACCGTCAGCTGCGGAGGCGCTGCCCTTCCCGGCAGTCTTATCCCCCTTATCTACCGCTGCTGGCGGCGGTGGCGGTGCCAGCCGGATCTTGGAACAGGCGGGACATGTGAGGCGGCGCATCATCTCGTAGCTGGTGATGGTGATGCGGGGAAGCGCCTGCGGGGGCGGGCGGCATGGCGGGGTGAGGCGGTGTAATCGTGTAACGAAGGGAAAGAATGGTTGCAAACCTTTTTCACGCATGAGCCATTTACGTCACAGTACGTAAGCCACCTCGCGGCTCGGTACCAGGCGCAAATGAGGATGATGCATGTAGCAGAGTGAGAGGATCTGCGCATCGGCCCCCGCTCTAGATAACCTTCCACCCACCTGGCCTCTCGCCACTCGGCCAGTTAGGCGGTTGGCCTTGCCCTCGATGACATGGATGTGGCTGGGCCTGCAGGTGCAGAAGCCAGGTGAGGACATGGTCAAGCGTATGACCAGGGGATTTGGGAGATTGTACTCTTCTCGTAACGCCCGCCCGAAGCACAGGAATCCCAAGGCATGCGGGTGAGATCCTCATCACTTTCCTCGTCTTTTCTTTTTCCCAAGCAATGCACGTCCTCTTCCCGGCAAACAACACTCACAAACGCACAGGACTAGTAACCCAAGTAGTGATCACACAAACCGCGAACCCCACCTGATGTGCGGCAGCCACTTCTCCAGCTCCTCCGCCCACACCAGCCGCAGACTCGCGGGCACGATACACAGCAGCGGCCACTCCTCCTCGTAGCACGACGCCAGCGCAATCGCCTGCACCGTCTTGCCCACCCCCATCTCGTCTGCAATCAGGCAGCGGCCGCCCCGCGCCAGCCCAAACTCCACGCCCTGCCGCTGGAAGGGCATGAGCGCGGTCCGCAGGGAGGGAGGCATGCGCTGCAGGCGGGCGGAGATGTCGTCGGGGGAGGCACGCGGGCGGAACTGGCCCCTGTTGGGTTGGGTAGATGAATGGATGACCGGGAGGTCAGAGGGAAAGGGAAGAGTGAAGGGAAATGGGGTAGAGTCAGGTGGAGAGCGGGGAATCGGGAGGCACGATGAAGGGACCCCATAAACCGGGGTAGCGAGGAGGATTCGGAGGTAAACTCCTCCCTAGACATGCACAAGCCGCGGCATGCCAAAACCTGATCCCCGCAGTCGCCCAAGGCCCTTGTACGTTACCTGTACGCCAGGCGCACCGGCTCCGGTATGCGTGAGCCCGCGTTGAAGAGGCTGCAGTGCGGCGGCAGGGGAGCCAGCAGCCGCTCGTAGCAGGACAGCGGGAAGTAGAGCGCGGGGTCCTGCAGGGAGCAGGGACCGTAGTTCAGTGGTGATGTCAAGACATACGTGTTTGGAACGGGAAAGGAGGGGCTGGTTCGGAATATCCGCTGGAGAGAGAAAGGTTGCTCTGGGCGTCCGAATTGCAGGTGAGGTTCTCATGCACCCGTAACAAGCCAGCCGGTTCCTTCCGAGCGTGCATCGTCGATCTGTCAAAACTGACGCCTAATACTACGTCACCCGTGACAGCCGGCTACAAGGCTCTGAAACGACCCCTCCCCACACCTACATCCAGGTCTCCACCCGCGTCCAGAGGCGCCCCCTCAGCTGCTGCTTCCGAGGCAGTCGCAGCCCCTCCAGCCGCAACCACCGCGAGCGCTGCAGCATTGCTTACAGCAGCGTCAGGGGCGGCTGCAGCGCCAGAACCACCTCCTGTTGGGGGAGCCGTGGTAGCGCCGTGACCGGCAGCAGCAGTAGCAGGAGTGCTGGCGTCCGCAACAGCGCTAGCGCGCATGAGCCTCCTGGCCTCCTCGCGAGTGAGGGCGGGGCTGAGGTCGAGCCCGGCTCCCGCCATCACGCAGGCGACGCCGCCCCCCGCAGCCACCGCGTCCTCAGCTCCAGGGAAGGGCATGACCTGCGACCCATGGGTCAGCGTCAGGACCACCATTGCATACATGCTTGAAGCACACGAAGGAAAGGTCACAACACAGTGACCCATGGGTCGAACGGGAGTTCCAATGGCTTGACATTGACAAGCTCCTCTTTTTAGTTACCGGTACACACTGATCCACCCATTCACCTTGAACACGTTGTCCCCCACAATCTCCAGTGACAGCACCGGCTCCCGCAGTCTCGGGTGCGGGTAGTACCGCCAGCCGCACTCGGGGTAGCGGCAGCAGCGCCAGTACCCCATGGGCTCGTACGACGCAGGCGGTGGGCCGCCGTACTGCTGCTGGTAATGCAGCTGCTGTTGCTGGTACTGCGCTTGCACGAAGGCGGATGGCCGGATCCACAGGAGCTCGGCGTTGCATGGCTGGTAGACGCCGGGGCATCTGCGTACCGGTAGCGCAGGTCACACACACAGGATTATGTACTGTTATTTGTACCCGCTTTATGGGTAAGGCATCAGGTGCCTAAAGATTCGTCTCCTAGGAGCATGAGTTGCAGGGCAGTTCAGACCTCTGGTGCCCACCGGTATACTTGAGAGTAAGGAACTCCCCAGAAAGAGGGGAGCTACAGCAGTAACGGACTAAGTCAAATATCCAATCGCCCTTACCTGTCAAACGGACACCTTCCACGATACTCGGTTTCCGGCCGCATGCCCGTCGTCGTGATTGCACCACCGGCCCCGCCGGCGCCGCCTCCCCCAGCGCCTCCAAATGCGGCGCCTCCGAAACCAACTGAAGGAGCGGTTGATGGTGGGGCCTTCGCTCCCTTTAATGTTAGCTGCTGCTGCTGGTATTGCTGGTGCCGCTGCGGCTGTTGTTGTTGATGAGGATGGTGATTCGTAGAGCTAACGGTTGAGGAAAGGTGGTGAGGCTGTTGCATCTGCCGATGTCCCTGTTGTTGTTGTTGCTGCTGCTGTTGTGGCGGTTGCGGCTGTCCGTACGGCGGGTGTTGTTGGCCCGGTTGTACGGCATTGGCGGCGTTGGATCCAGCCCCTTGCTGGCCCCTAGGCGGACCCTGAGGCGGCTGGTGTTTCTGCATGGTACCGTACGACAGTTGCCGCTGTTCAGGTTGTTGGTGCTGTTGCGGCTGTAGGTACTGCGGTTGCGGCGGTGGGTAGCCTGCAGGCTGGGGGCCAAGCTGGGGCCCCATGTGCGGCTGATGTGCTGGTTGCTGCTGATTCCCCGGCAGCGGGTGTCGTACCTGCTGCTGCTGTTGTTGTTGCTGTGCCGGCGGCTGTTGGTATACGGGATGAGCACCGGGGTTGTGATGGTGTTGGTTGTACATCGCCGAAGGTGCCCCCTGCTGTGGCTGTGGCTGTACCGCGGCCGGATGCCCTTGCTGCTGTCCCTGCTGCGGCAGCAAGCTGGGTTGTTGCCAGGGAGCTAACGACCCTCCTCCGCCGCCTCCCGCTTGCGCTGCTGCTGCTCCCAGTGCTGCTGCTCCTGGAGCTCCTGCCGCTGATGAGGTGAATGGCGTTGGCGGTTGCGGTCCCTGCATGCTGCCGGCTACAGCTGCCGGCGCTGTCGTCGTCGGCGGCGGCCATGCAGGCCGTGGTAACCGAGGGTTGTGTGCTACGCTGGTACCCCTAACAACCCCGTTCGAGGCATACCCCAGATGAGATTGTTGTGGTTGTTGAGCAAGCGGCCCTTGAGGTGTGGGATATGACGGTGCAACCGGTGGTGCAGCTGGAGGAGGAAAGGCAACAGCTGTCGGAGGTGGGGGCTGTGGACGGTGTTGCTGGAGAGGTGGCTGTTGCTGCTGCGGGGGCCAAGCTTGAGGGCCGCTTGGCGCATGGGCCTGCGCCTGGTTCAGTTGGTCCGCGCCCTGGTAGTGGTTGCCGTACTGGTAATTTGGCTGTTGCTGCTGCTGAGGCACGTGCTGCTGCTGCTGCTGCTGCTGCGGTGGCGGCACCGCTCCCTGCGGCGGTAGCTCTGGCCGCCGCTGCTGCTGCTGTAACGGAGGCTGTGACGGTACCAACGGGATAGGGCCCTTGGACAGCTGACCCGCCTGCCCCGTTCCTACGCCGTCCCGAGGACTGCCACCGCTGCCACCGAAGCCCAGGTTCCGTACGGCACAACCTGGCCTCAGCGCCGCCGCCGCCGCTGCCGGGGAGCCAATGCCGCCGCGCTTCAATTTGCCCGCCGACGGCGGGGAGCCTGTAAATCGAAGGAACGGGTTGGCGGATGGGATAATCTCGTCATCGTCGCCAGCAGCATCGGCGGCGCCGGCGGTTCCGCTTTTCTTGGCAGCGCGGCGGCCGCCGCCAGGGGTGCAATGGCCGCCGTGCCTGCCCGGAGTGCCGTAGCCCTTGTCCCCATCGCCGCCGCCGTCGCCGCTGCTGCCGCTTCCGCCAGTGCCGCTTCCGCCATGGGCGGAAGCGCCCCGGCCTCCACCGCCGACGACGCTGCTGGAGCCAGCGCTGTGAGAAGTCGACCCAACACCAGCACCGCCTGCCGTACCGCCACCACCACCGCCGCCGTGAACCCCACCACCACCGCCACCGCGACTTTCCCCATCATGCGGCTCGGGCTTTTCTCGTCCATGACAGGAATAGTGCACGCCGTCACCACCCGCAACAGCCATGTTGTGTTCGCCGCCAGCGCCGTTGTTCCTGCCGTCGACAGTACGGCCTTGCCCGTCAGCGGCGGCTCCACTGCCGCTGCCGCCGCCGCTTGCACCAGTGGCATTAGGACCCATGCAAGGTCCTTTCCTAAAGGGCTGCTGCTGTTGCGCCTCCTGCGCAGACTCAGGCCGCTCAGGCCGTAGCCTCAGTGCGTTAGTACCTTCGGGCATGACAGCACCCTGAGGCGCGTTTCCTAGTTGCTGCAGCTGCTGCTCCTGCTGCTGCTGCTGCGGATACCGTGGATAGGAGCCCTGCTGAGGTGGCACGTGTTGACGTTGGTGCGGTTGCGGCAGCGGCCCGTTTTGCAGAGGGGCCGCGCTCTGCAGTTGGACTGACGAGGGGTGTTGATGTTGTCCAAGGCACCATTGCGGGTGAGGTTGTTGATGGCTGTGCGTTAGTTCCGGGCGTTGTTGGGGCTGTTGATGGTGCTGCTGTCGAAAGCTGGCAGGGAAAGGCTGTTGCTGCACTTGCTGCTGCTGTGGATAGGCTTGCGGCGGTGGCGGCGGTTGCAGGGGTTGCTGGTGGTGCAGAGGCTGTTGCTGGGTTCGCTGCTGCTCGGATCGTTGCTGCTCTGGTCGATGTGGTGGTACCGCGCACGTAGCTGAAGTCGCCGGCGCATGAGCTGCAGGCGCGTGAGGGGGCTGCTGCTGCTGCTGCTGACCCTGCGAGCCGTTCTGCATCCGCTGTAACGGGTGACTTGGGGGTTGCTGACAGCTATGCTGCTGTTGTTGCTGTGGCTGTAAGGGTTGTGGCTGCTGCTGCCGCTGTACAAGTTGTGATTGCTGCTGCTGCTGCGCCATGGGTGGATTCTGTGGTGGCAGCAGCCCGGGCTGTTGCGGAGGGTGTTGTTGCTTGTGCTGTGGAGCTGGCCCACCACGATCCTGAAGTTGCTGCTCCAGGTGGGGTGGTGCTTGGGGCTGGGGTACCGGCCCAACCGGTGGTGGCGGCTGCCCAGGCTGCTTCTGCAGATACTGTTGCTGCTGCGCCGCTGGTTGCTGACGGGTGGTGGTGCTCAGCGGTTGCCCAGACGACGGCGGTTGGTGTTGCCTAAACTGAGAGGGGTTTTCCCGCCCCGGTACGCACGGGTTTTGCTGGCCTGCGTGCGAATGCGGCGGATTTGCCGCCTGCAAAGGCGCATGGCTCCCAGGCTGCAATTGGTGCTGCCCGTGCTGCCACTGTCGCCCGGGCTCCGACTGTAGCGGCTGCGGCGGTGGAGCTGGTCGCTGTCCCTGCTCAGCCAACTGACCCGTGGGCCACTGCGGTTGTTGGGGCTCGCGGTGCTGGAGTGAGTTGGGTTGGGGAGGTTGTGGAGGCTGCCCGTGGTTCGTGCCGCTTGTCCGCAAGTGCTCAGGCGCTATTGACTGCTGTTGGTGATGCTGCTGCTGGGCGTGGTGCCCCCTTTGGAGGTTATGACTAGAGCCGTCCCGTTTCTGCTGCTGTTGGGAAGCCTGCGTCGGCACAGAGCTAGAGTTCTGATGGAGCTGCGGAGGCAGCTGCGGCAGGTGCTGCGGCTGGTGTTGCGCAACCGGGAACGGCTGTGGTGGCTGCGGTTGCAGCTGCTGCTGAGGGTATCCGGGATAACGCTCTTGGCCCTGCTGGCGTGTCTGGGCGGGATACTGAGGCAGCTGCTTTTGCAAGGGTTGCAGGTTTTGCCGCTGATGCGGCTGTGACTGCTGCGCCTGCACCTTCGGTTGATGCTGGGGCAGCTGGTTTTGCTGGTTTTGCTGGTTTTGCTGCTGATGCGGCTGCTGTGCTTGTACCTGCGGTTGATGCAGATGCAGCTGGCGTTGCAGTTTCTCCGCCTGCACCAAAGCTTGCTGCTGCGGTTGTTGCGGCCCATGTCGCATGCCCTCCTGCGCTGCATGTATCGAGGCTCGATGGGCCTCGCCTTGTTGCGCCTCTGCTATTGCAGAAGTGGCTAGGCTTGCAGCTCCAGAGCCGCAGGCGGAGGAACCAGAACGTGGTGGACATGAGGCTGGCTGCTGTGGGAGAGGGCCAGGCTGCTGGGCATGCGGTTGCGTCTGCCGCTGCTGCTGTTGGGCAGAATACGGTTGCGGCTGCTGCTGTTGGATAGGCGGGTAAGATCGCCCCTGCGCCTGTGTCGGCACACTCGCATTCCTGCACGATGTCTGCTGGTGGAGACTAGGCCGGGGCAGCACCTGCGATTGGGGCTGGGTTTCGGGACGACAGGAGCCAAATTGCGGCTGGCAAGAGGGGTAAGCAAGAGGTGCATCCGAGGGCAGCGGGCGATAATGGTACTCGTTGATCTGCTGCTGTGCCTGCTGTATCTGCCGCGGCTCCTGGTCCTGGTGTGGGTGTTGGGACTGAATAGGAGGTGCTGGTTGTTGCTGGGGGTTCACTGACATGACACATCCTAGCGGCTGGTTGTGAGGATGCGCCGGCGGATGAACTTCAGAACCGCTCCAAGGTGGTGCCAGGGATAGCTTGGACGACGGCCCGGATTCTCCTGGAGCAACGACGCCGGCAACTCCATAACGTTGACCACCACTAGACGTTGTCGGAAGCCCTGGCCAGGGTCCTTTAGAAGGCACGAAATTGGCCGACGTTGATGATGGGGGATGCTGCCATTGCCGAGAAGCTTGATCTGTAGCTATATCATCCACTGGCAGATTTGCTTTACAGCATAGGTTCTCATGTTGCGCGAAACCGATATGCCCATGGCTGTTTTGTTCCATCGTTAAGCCACATCTAACCGACCTTTAACCTTGCATATGCTTTGCAACCGTAAAATCACAAGAGTTACCAAGTAGTGTGGGTGTATGAGGCAGTTGCTACGTCCGCCAAACGCAGGAACATGCGGAACTCAGCGTTCGCGCCAAACGGAAACATGCTGAAAGCAGTAGGGTTCACTTTAGGCAAACCGGTTGCCCATAGAATTGTGAGGTTTCGCCTTTGTGCGACCCTCGTACTTTAAAATATGACTTCTGAGCATGTACCGTGCAACTCTGGATTCACGGCAACTGTACACACTTGCGAGCTGTTACATGTATGCTCACAGTGGCTAGCTGTTTGGTATACTCTATTCAAACCTTAACTGTTAGTCCATCGCTCCGGTCATGTCGGAGCCCTAGACGTCAGTAACCAACGCAAGTAACAAAGGCCTGCCGATGACGTATGGGGCACTTAGTCCTGCGGCGTCACGCCTGAAAATACTTTTGGAGAATCTACCGCTGCCGGACGAGTGTGTGCAGGAGGCGGTACGTTCCGTGGGTCTTGCTCGGCAGATGGCAAGCGAGCAGTTAACACTCTTGCACTTGACGATCATCAGGAAACGCTCATAAAGCAATGCAGCGAAGCAGAGCTTTCTAACCTAGGGCTAGGGCCTCCTCCGCGCCCCGTCGTACCCCGCGGCCTCCATGATGCTACCAGCGGAAAGCCCATCAGTCCGCAGCAGCGCTTGCATGCCGTCCAGGTGAGGTTGGCGCTGGGCGCTGCGTTGATAGCGTTATAGTTATTATGTCCGGACTATGGCAAGGGAGCTTCCGACGGGATGCTGGCTGGGCTCCCCTGCCTTTTTGACGGTTTCCAGAACACGGTGCCCAGCGTCCCCCCGGCGTTCCCCCTTTCAGTCTATCCCGACCTTTCCACTCAAACTTACCTTGCTTGCGACGCTCCCGCTGCCACGTCACATTGCTGCGTACGACAGCACGTGATAAATTCGCTGCAGTACAACCACACGCCCGGGTACTACTACAATGTCTCCAAGTCACGGCCCTTCTCACGTATCATGGACACAGCGCGGGAGGCGTTGCGAGCAGCCCTGCCAATCAAATGCCTGGAGGTAAGGGCTTTGCCTTTCCCCTTTCGTCTGCACTTTCGTCTGACCCTGTTTACAAAGGCACCTGTTCGTTTGTTCAGCCCACTCATTTCATGCTGCCAGGCGGTCTTCCTGGGCGCTCTGCTGACCGCTGGTTGGCACGAACTGGACCGCTTGCCACTGGCGTTCAAGAGCACGGTTCAAGGCCAGACGTACAGGTACATTGTACTGGATGCAGCAGGTTGCCCAGCGTACGGGGCTGTAAATAGATGCTGCCCCAGCCTTCTTATAACACTGCGTACGGCTAGCCCTTTCCTTGGTCTTCAACGAAGTCCGTCCTTTCCACAACAATGAGAACAACCCCTCATCCCTGTATGCCTCTTTTTCCACGCTTCCCCCCGCCTCGTGGCGCCTCAGGCACATCGTGTTGGTCGTATACCACGCGCCCAGCCGCAAATGGGGCGCTCTGGGGCTGTCTCGCCGACCCGAGCTGATGGACAAGGACCTTGTGTACGACAGCCTGGCAGGTGCGTGTGCAGAAAACTAACCTCATGTGTGTGTTTGGCTTCGGGATGTCGTACGACTCCTTGATACCGGGGCTTGGCTTGCATGTCTTGGATTTTAGGGTGTTGCACGGCAGCCTGACAGGTGTGTTTTTGACGTTGCGCGGGCAACTCAAGGGTGATGGGTGGTGCTGGTGGTATTCACTTAAGCCATGCTGCTTAATCCCAACCCAACGCAATGTACGGGTGCGTGTCCGTTCCGCCGTGTTCGGTGAAGCTACCTGCGACGCGGCTGCTCACCCTCCCTTCCGCCCCCAGACCTCGTATCCGAGTACAAGGCTTCGTACGAGCGCTGGTGGCATATGTTGGCACGGGTAAGGCTTCCATGACCTTACAATACCGCTTGGCGCAATTTTGACGTCAAGGCAGGACCATATCAGCCAGCAGACCTACTCTTCCATGGCTGACCGTACTTTGCCGTACAACCTCATGGTCCTCTGTACGACAGGTGTACGTCGGTCTGCCCCTGGAGCACGACACCTACTACTCGGGCCCTGTGTGCTGGCGCTACCTCACGCTGTCTCTCACGGGCCGCAAACCCTGGGCAGTGCACCGCGCCGCGCTGGACACATTTGCGGGTAGGAGGGAGTTAGGGCGGGAGGGCGCTCGCTTCAACAGGCCGGGAAACTACATTAAAGAGGGCGCTAAAACACTATTTTTAAAGCATTCCTTTCTGTCCCCACCAAACGCCCGCATGTCCACTCAAAACAGTGCAATCACGGCGCCTGGCTGCCAAGTTCCGCGCACTGGGCTGCCAGCCCTCCTCCAACACCAGTCTCAACGGCGGAGAGCCGCTGCCAGTAGGGCTGCAACAAGGGCTGCACCCGCAAACGCAAGCACAGCAGCAGGAACAGGGGCAAGGTCAGGGGCAGGGGCCGGCCTCTGGTGCGCAGGAGGGGTCGCTGGAGAGGGCTGGAGGCAGTGCCGGGAGTAGCGGAGGGTCGCCGTTGTGCAGTGCTGGCGCGGGTGCGGGTGCGGGTGCCGCTTCGAGGTGAGTTGCTGCTACCGTTCGTGGCAGGGCGCTCATGCATGGCCTTGTTTGTCTATCTGTCTAGCAGCACGGCGCTTATTGTTCATGCCTTAGGGTCACTGCAAATGCTTACAAATAACTGCGCGTGCATGCGCAAGAGCACATCTCTGTTCTCCTTGTCCTCACCGTCCTCCCTTGTGTCTTGCGACCTTACAATGCTTGTGCTTCCAGACACATGTATTGTTCCTGTTTCGGGCCAGCCCTTTGCGCTGTCCCATCCCACGGCTGTGAGAGGCTTTGCTACCGTACTCATGCCGCGCAGGTGTGCCAAGTCCGTCTCTCCCAGTCGCCGCCGCCCGCCGCCGCTGCCAGTGCCGCCCCTTCCGCGACGCGCCCTCACACCGCCACGCGGCGTGCTTTCCTCCGCTGCTGCCTCTGCCCTGCTCAGTCCCGTCTCCCCAGCACCCCATGCGTCGACGACGCTAGCGGGAACGTCAACACCACCGGGAGCACACGCAGTAGCAGTTGCAGCAACCGTAGCGTGTACGGCAGGTACGACACCAGGAGCCGCAGCGGCGGCGGCAGCCCCGCCCATGCTGGGCGGTATCCAGGGCCTCAGCCCCATGCGCTGCCGGAGCGCTGTGCCCACACGACCCACACTCAACATCAAGGGCAGGGGAAGTACAGGCATGGATGGTGCCGCCGCAGGCTGCACCGCCGGGCCTACAACACCCACTGCAGCAGGAACGGCAGGCTTGCCGGTATCAGCGACGGAGGGCGGGGGCGGCGGCCCGGCGGGTGTGGCTAGCTGCTCGCCACATGGCTCATTCAGGAGTAGTAATGGCCACAGCGGTTTCGTGTCTCCCTACCTTGCAATGCTTCCCAAGGCCGCCGTGACCCATGCGCTGTCCGCCTCAGCGGGTACCTCCTCCGCATCCCAGCATGGGAGCGCAATGCCTTTATCTGCAGTCGGGGCTGCATCAGGCAAGGAGCAAGCAGCCAATCGAGGGCATCCGAGCACATCCGAGGGCTCTTTGTCGGGTCGCGGCACGGTTATGCGCTCACGCCATCGAGCTGAGCAGCAGCCACCGAACACGGAGACTTCCTCGCAAGCGCCTGCGCCATTTCCGCATTCCCTGCAAGCTCAGTCGCAGACGCCAACACAACCCAACGCGCAGCTGCATGTGCAGTCCCAAGCAGAATTGCAGCCACAGCAGTTAGATGGTCGGCGGTCACGGCAGGTCAGTCGGTCAAGCACGCGGCGTCGCTGTTCAGAACCAGGGGGTGCGGCTGCGTTGGCGGCAGCAGCAGCGGCAGCCACGGCGGAGCACCGAGGCCATGTTAACATTGCAATGAGGGTGCAGGCGCGCATGCTGAGGCAGCAGGTCCGGGCTGAGGAGCGGAGGGGCGGGAAGGGGGATGCAGCGGGAGGGGATGGAGGCGGGGTTGGAGACGAAAGGCCGGGCAGGAAGGTGGGAGAGGCGGCGGCGGTAGATCGAGGTGAGGAAGAGGAGGAGGAAGATACGGAGAGCGCGGAGGAGGATTACTTGAGTGGGGGAAGCGAAGATGGGGGCGATGTTAACGGTGGTGGCGGTACTTGAGGCATGAAGCACCTGTGGGGTTGCGGGATGCCCTGTTGTCCCTTCGGTGCGTGCTGCTTTGTGCGTACCCATGTTCCCCTCCCACTTGCACGAGCTGTACTTCCTGGAGAGAAGGCAGCAGCACTTCATTCAATGGCGTGTGACTAACGCCGTACGCCAGCTCTTTCTTCAATCAAAATGCAGCCCATCTAACTAGAGGAATATTGGTATTATGTGTATGTATATGGACATATAATTTATCATGGCATGGGTAATGCTATTTATGGAACGACGTAATGGGGCCCTGGCAGGTCCAACACAAGCGTAACATAGTTTCTAGCTCGAATTACAGTTCAATGAACCCACAAAGTCTTAGAACTGTGCTTACCCTAATTAACGGCGTGCTCTTGGCTTGTTCAACATGCCTGGCTGCACGCGGACAGTCTGTGCAGCATAGAAGCGACGTTGAGCTGATCCAGAGATGCTTCAATGCTGCGTATAACTCAACTCCCACATCCTTTGGAGCTTTCATGGCCAACAAACCTGTGAGGTAAGTACGTTTCGGTTGGTTATGCCCTTTGGTCCAAAGATCGCAATCGGACAGCATGGTTATATGCAGTCTCAGCATATCTGAAGTATGGATGTCAAGGCGGCAGGCGGAGGTCCCTCTGACCATTTTTACGACAGCTACAATGGACCGCTTGCAGCATTTGGAAGCTCTCGTAAGTGACCGGCATTATCCAGCCAAGCGATATCTCAGCACAGCTGCGACACGAGGCAACATGTCGTATGCAGTGCAGGATGCTGCCCAAAGGCACTGTTTCAGCGGCGGTATACCTCCCGCTTGTGCAGCGGCAAGGGGGCAACCTGTCTCACCGAAACACGGGTCTGCAAAGCCTTGTGACGGACATAATACAGGTGGGGTGTTTTTATAGGGGTCCGGTCTAAAGGTGGGCTAAACGCTGGGCCTGATGGAGCAAAGAGCATGACACGTGTGGATAACAGCCCCGTTCTTTCCTATGCAGCGCATGTTCCAACAACTAGAAGCTAGTCCTGATGCGTGCTCTTTGCGAGTACTCCTGCTGACGGAAGTAACAAATGATCCGGCGATTGCAGCTCTGGTGCCTATCAACGCCCTGCGCAATGCCGCGCTGCTTGCCGTGCGCTCGTCCCTGGTCGCCATGGTCGATGTGGATCTCGGCATCAGCGCCTCCCTCATAGCTGTTCTCCAAAATTCAAGCAGGTTTGCACACACTGCCCAGTGCCCAGTAGGCTCACTGTGAAGCATTGCTGCCTCTTCAGCCCTGGCATGCATATGGCATGCAACCTTGTCGTGTACTGCATCTGCTACTCCACGGTCTCTGATGCGTGCCGTACAAACAGTATACACCACCTGCAACTGACGGCTTTACCGTACCTCTCAACCCACCGTACCTGCAACGCAGGGTCGCAGCAATGCTGAAGGAAGCCTCAGTGATGTGGGTCATGCCGGCTTGGGAGGCTGACCCACATCTTACCCGGGCGGATGCCGAGAACACCGTGCACTCCGTACTGATGGGTAAATGCCGTATTCCCGTATCTATTAACCGTGCACATCTCATTCTATGCTTGACGAGATCGAAATATTTGTGCGCATGCCTCTCGACGTGTTTGACCATGCCTGCAGCCGATAGCACAGGCGTGGCAAAGAAAAGCATGCATGGTGCAAATACCGCGTCCTGCGGGACTGCCGTCATCGTGCGTGGCGACGTGCTACAGAATCTTAACCGGCAAACTTCACCTTGCATGCAGGCGACAAAAACCGCATCGCGCTGCTTTGGTCCGCCCGCCACATCCGTACCTTCTCTGAGGACATATTTCCGCAGGGTCACAACGTCACAAACTACCGACGGTAAGAAGCGACTGGAGACTCCCAGCTAAAGCCACTCAGCTCAACACCGCAGCCCAGTGTGTTCTAGCCCTAGCCATTTGATACCAGCGTGAAACTCATGTGGCCCCGCAAGCTCTAGCCGCCGCTGGAAGCTGTCTACAGTGTGAGTCCTCCTTACTGCCATGCCGCCTACTTGCTGTCTGTGCCTGGCTACGTAGGTGGCTGACGGCATCTGAGCCATACACGGTGGATTACGCACGAGGTTATGAGCCTTGGGGCCTTACAACAAGGTCAGGAATGTGTGTCTGTTTTCCCTTTTGAGTCGGCATGCGCGTGTGTAAGTGATCTACTGTAAATTCTTGCCTGCATGAGAAGGCATGTTCCTCTTAATGCAGAGGTATATCCAGGATGAAGGCCATGAGTCCATCAACCACGATCCCGCCTGGGAGTGGCTCCCTCCCGCACAAACCTTGCAAACGTGTGCGCTTCCAGTTACGGGTATACGACCGGTACACGACGCTAAAAGCCCCAGTGTTTACCTCTTCCTCGTCAGGGAGCGGCATGTACTGCGGCCGTACGACGTCCGGTTTCGGGGCTGCTTCCGTGACAAGGTGACGCATGTGGCGTCCCTGTCGTACAGCGGTACGACATTCAAGGTGCTACCGGACGCGTGGTTGGTACACCAGCCGCATGATCTGTCTGTGGCGGCCTCCATAGCTGTCGGCCGGAACAGCAAAGCCCATCCCAAAGTCAAGGCTTTACAACAGGTGAATCCGTGCACCGTATCGTCCCCTCCGTCTTCCCTTTATCTATGAAACCCCATGAGTGGTTTGCGATAATGCTCAACAGTTCTTGTGCACGCATCCCGTAGGTCCTTGCTTTGTTCTTAGGCAGGGTATGGAATCTTCTGTCGACGTCGCATCTTTCATGATTGCGGCGGCAGCGAGGTTGGTGTACGTCTTTTGACTACGTCGGCTCCGTGTTTTCTTACCACGCAGGCAGTGTACTATCGAGGTGTCAACACGACCAAGTTTACGTTGCACAAGGCTCACTCCATGATCACCAGCGACTCAGCTCTGAGCGCCATGGCCTCTGGCACCTACGTGCCCGTTGTTGGAGAGCAGTTTGAGAACTGCCGTAAGAGCCTGCCGTGGCTTTAACTCTCGGTTTAAGAAGGTTACACTAGAGCAGACCAGCAGACAGAAACGGCTGGCTGTTGTAAACATGGCAAGAGCATGTGCGTGCGGCCATGTGTATGAACTTAGGGCGGCTTTGGCGACAAGGGCTGCAATAGTGCCATCGATGACGTGTTTGACTCGAGGAGCGAGGAGGTCAGTGCAGCTAAGGGGGCAAGACCTGCCAGGACGATTACATCAAGAAAGGTGGGAAGGGCATGGCTTGTTGGAGTGGGGCCACACTCATTGCATCTTTGTACCGTTGTCGAGTTCCGTGGTCCGTCACATTCATCTCGCCCTACTATTGCCCATCCGGTCATCTCCTGATGTCTTCACTTCCCACCATTACCTGCCCGCCTACTCTTCTGGCTGGAGCCATGCCCCAGGGTTCTGCACGCCAGGAGAATGTTCCTTGGAAGCCGTTCCGGGTCGGCGAGAGTCCGTGGCGACCCGTGGGTCATGCCTTCCGTTGTCGTACATCCTGCTACGGACAAGGGTCGCTATACGCCAACTTCGTAACCCAGGACGTATGAACATGTAATAATAAAAAAACCTGCTATCTGCTTGGCCTTACCGTACGCAACATTGTGCTGCACCATGTAAAACCGAGCAGCTGACGTCGAAGGCGCAACGGGCCCACCCGGTGTTTCCTTCCGTCCCCATAGCACAGCCGAAGTTCGCTTATTCAAACCTCGAAAGTGCCTCCTTGTGACCGAGCCGCCCCTCTGGATCAAAGCGGAACGGCAGCAGCTCACTCCAGCCGCTTCCATCACCACCCGCTCCTTCGACCTTCGACCCGCCATCACCAGCTCCTGCTGTTGCAGTGGTGGCAGTGTTGCCTGTTGAGGCGGTGCTGGCCGGGCTCCCTGATGCCTTCCGTACGGCATCAGGTGCCGTTACCGCCGTGGTCGGTGAGGGTTGCGCTGGTGGCGGCGGTGATGAGGATGAGGGCCCTGCTGCAACCATTCGGGCTATGAGCTGCCCAATGCCGGAGCTCATCTTGAATCCGTGACCGGAGCAGGCAGAGCACAGGATCACCTGATGCGAGGAAGGGGAAGGGGGTGCATGTGATGGAATTTAGGTCTCCATACGTGGCTACAAATTGTTTGAAAGCACAAGTGCTGTGGTCGGGTTGGTGCGGGTTTGGCTCTCGGGTAAACGTCTTGAAAGTCAGGAGTTACTGGTCAACGCACCCTTGTACGGGACCACACCTGCGGATGTAAGGGGTGGCGGTCCACTAGGAAGTGGCCGTCCGGCGTGTTGGTGAAGAAGCAGGCGCTGGATGACAACAGGCGCCCGCGGGCTGCCGCTGGGAAGTACGAAGCAACGCCGGCTCGCAGTGCAGCCTCATCAGCAGCATCTGCCGTGCGCTGTACGGCATCTAGAGCAGCCGGATCCCGGATGTCTTGTCGTAGATGGTGATACAGGCCGATCTTGAAGCCTGTACACGGAACACGGTTGTTTTTGCAAGTCATTGGGGCAGTTTTCCGCCGTGCAAGATTGGGTGACAGTAAAGCAAGGGTTTACTAGCACTGTAATAGCGATTGACACGGTTGTGTACACCATGTGACAGCACAGTACGAAACGGCATAAGCATAATTGCATGTGCAGGTCGTACCTGGAAGTTCGCCGTGCTCCGGGAAGCCGTAGTAGGCGGTACCGCCGGGGCTCTCCTCCAACACGAACACCGGGAAGCGTTCGGGCGTAAAGTCGCGTCGGGCGGAGGCTGTACAAAGCGAGTAAGGAGCAAGGGGGGCTGTTTAACATGGACGGCGAAGCGCCTTACACAGCCGCTGCGAATGAAATGAACCGGTGGGAAACGGCTGCCTGGGAGCGAAATACCTTCATGGACTGTTTCACATGCATGGCAGTGTTTCACGTGCCGCCCTTGCAGCCTTGCCTTCCCGTGCAGTAACCTAGTTCGTGCCCAGCTCCAGCACGCATGCGAGGACGCCTCACAGCAAGGTTCGTGTTTCACAGCATTCGTTATTAGCCGAACCCACCTTCAATGTCAAACCACCCGACCACCTGGCGTTCCGGTACGCATAAGTCCTGGTGATTGAGTTTGATAAGTAATGTGTGTTAGCCTGTTTCCTATACTGAAAATGGACATGCTTCCAGCAGCCCCATGCTCACCCGCAACTCCGGGACTAATTGCCCAATCCACGGACCCGGCGCCATCACCACAGCCCCTGCCGTTATAGTGCGACCACCACCGCCACTGCCGGCCTCTCCAGCAACCTGCAACAGCGACATATTACCAGGCTTGCCAGCGCTTGGCGTCGGCAACGATGCGCAGCTACCGCCGATGACAGAGGCCGATGATTGCAAACCCACCACGTCCGAGGTGGGCACCGTTGTCAGCGTAACCGGTGAGTCGTTGGAATCTCCTTCCGTGTGCCATGATGTCACCGTTTCACCAACCACCACCTCCGCTCCCAGCCGCTGCGCCAGGGTCACGTGGGCCTAAGGCACGGGCGGGCAACAACGCAAGCAGGCGGCCATTCACGTATTAATTGCCAATTCATGCAGCAAAGCCAAGCCATGGTTTATTTGTTTGGGAATGCGCAGTGAAACAGTGCAGGCACTGGCTTCGTAAAGGGTGATACACACACTGGCAGAATTGTATTAATGCGGCCTACCTGTACAATCCTCTCAGGCGCAAGTACCCCGCCATCTGGCTGGTAGAGAGCCCGCCAGTGCTCCGGAACCCGGTAGGCTGTCGTACAACAGGGGAGGGATATGATGGGTCGCTGACCAAATAAGCGGGCGAAGGGCCTCTGAAATGCATGTCAGCAAGCTGCTTGCGCACTTAGTATTTGCGATCAGGCAACGGTTAGGAGTACGGCACCTGTACAGCGTACAGCCTTCAAGGCCATGATGTCGTACGGCATGCATGCACAGACAGAGGCACGATAATTGGCATCAGTTTTACCTTTCTCCGCACAGCGCACCTGGGAAACGCCTAGTCAGCTCCGGCCCAGTCAAGATCTCGTGCTAAGGGGTTCGCGGTATTGACATACATGAAAGGCGGAATGGACATGACATACATGCACGGCATGCATGTTGGGTGCAGGTGTCACGTATCGTTGTACGTTGGTGTTACGGTAACTACCGACTGAGAGCCGGCATTGCTATATATGGTGCCTTTTGCTCGTTCCTGCTATGTACCCTGGCAAGTGCAATCAAGGCCAACAATAACAAACAACTCACCACTGCCTGTCGTTTCCGCTGCCCAGTATACATATGTAATACCACCCCGTACCGGAATGGTAGCTAGCCTTAAGCTCTAACATGCATGCACGCGTATGCTTCAAAGCACTGATCCCGGCCAATGTGTCTGCCCTGCCCATTCCGTCCGACCTGCAGCCCATGAGCCCTTGCTGACTCCAGTGCCCTCTCAAACACCGATCCCACATCTAGCATGCCTGTTCGCTGGAAGAGCGGAGCCGGGGACGCAGTCGGCGCCTGCAATTGCGAACACAAGCACCCAAGCATTTCTCCTCGGTCGACAATGTTGCTCGGTGCAGTTGAATTAACACGCTCAGCAATTGTTAACATACACAGGGAAGGAAAGGATAGTGGATGGACAGGCGCACCCAGCAACCGCCAAGCTTTCAGGTTAATGCGTCACAAAGTCAACAAACTCAACGCAATCTGAGCTGGTGAGCAGCCAGTCAATGTTATATACAGTGCCTGTACCGTGGTCAATAAACTCACCGACCTGTTTGCCGTGGGCAAGCGGTTGTTCCATAAGCTCGTCTTGCAACTCCAGGAACAAACGAAGGCTGCGTTTCTGCCATTCATCAGATACGCATGGCATGAGGCACAAATGTACGCAGGATCATCCGGGAGCATTTAACGAGATAGATAACGAACTATCATGCATAGATCTCCTAGAGGGGAGCCCAGGTGACAGCCTTACAAAGAGGCTGGGTGTAGCTGCCCCTAGCCGTCTAAACCCCCCACCTAGCCCTGGTCCTCATTGCCTCGTCTATTTAGGATTGCACAGAATCACCCACCAGAAGAGGCCCGTACTGCAGCCCCTCAAAGTAGGCGAGGCGAATGATGCGAGAGGCGCCATGTGAGGACCCCAATGCATGTCCCACGGGTCGATGTCGCTCTATGCCGATGACCTGCGCGTGTGCCGCGGTTGTAGATGCGTGCAGGGCTGGCTGTCAGCGTTTGTTCAGACCCATCCATACAAGTACCGTAATACCCATAACATCCACACACGCGTGTTCTCCCCAACACCAGTGAGGGCTGACAGCGCTGCCCCATTCACCATGCATGATGACTAAAGAGCTTACCCCAGCTGACCCCCCTTCCCGTCATCCTTCCGCGTCACCGAATCGGACCTAACCATGTAGTGTAAGGGCACACCGGCGGACGTGCGCTGGCGATAACTGACGACGCAAGATTTGCGGACGGATGTACGTGTCAGTCGCCCGTCTTACCTTCAGGCCTGACCGGGCTATGTGGTACAGTGCCGAGCTGCCGAAAGCACCTAGTCCTATCACGGCCACATCATAGCTAGAGGGCAAGGGGAACAGGATGGGCATAGGGGCTGCAGTGATGGGCGTGCCTTTTCCAGAAGACGGCGCTCAGTTTGCGGTACACTGGGTACCATTATCAGCAGATACCATCACCAGACCTACATCTAACAGGGCATCGACCGCCCTACCCTAGGGGGCACGCCGTGCATGAGGCAGGGAGCCGTGCCCAACAGAGACAGGGACAAGCGCCTAGGTCCCAGGGACGCAACTCAGACATGCTGCCAAACCAGCTCCCTGTTCGATATGCAGGCACTGCCATCCCAGCATCTGGAACAGAGGCCGGCAACCAGGGTCCCCGTGAAATGCGACATGCCAATCCATATACGGCGCTTAGACGTACATGGATTGCAGTGCACCTAATTCAAATTTACGTATTGGGCCTATTCAGTCTAGACGCACATCCTTACTTATGTATGCGCGCTTGGAGGCCAGCGGGTACACCCACAGCAGCGGTTGCAATTGGCAAGTAGGAAAAGCTAGCTTGCAGAGCATTTGTCCTTGTTGGATTGAGAATGATTGGAAGTAAAGCTGCAGCTACGCCTGTTCTGTTGGTAATTGCCATACGGTTTGCTAGTCTTCAAGGGCGATACGGTATGCAACTAGGAATGGGTTGCCTCGCAATCTTTAGGATATTGTTTGGAAAACCGAAAACGCATAAAATGGAGTATGTGTGCTTTGCGCGAACTAGATTACTGTGAAAGACATTTCGTCATTACAATGCGCTGTACGATTGGTAGCACCTTCCTACTGTAAAGTAATTGTAACTATATATTTGTTACTATGTCTATCTGTCCCCTCCCGCTCGATGGATGCATGGGGTCTGGTCAGTAGGGGGGTTACGTGCGTGCGTGAGGGACGTATACATGTGGGTATGATGCCGAGCAGGCGGCTTGTGCGGTCGTCATGGTGGCGCTTCGGCTGGTCGAGCATGGCAAAAGCAGCAGGCCGAAAGCTAGCGCGTCCAAGAGGTCCGGGCGAGTAATGGTTTGCAAGGTGCTACCCCCAAAACGGGGGAGGAGAGCAAAAGCGTATCGAGACCAGGTTTCGATCCTGGGACCTCGGGGTTATGAGCCCCGCACGCTTCCGCTGCGCCATCTCGATCTCGGGATGTCAAACTCTCAATCCGCATGCATATGGGGCGAAAACGGGCCTGGGATTGTACGGCAACCCCCTCTCCGCACGCCCATCCACGCTCGGGCAGTCCAGCTGGACCCCAGCGTGCCAGGCCTCCGCGCACGCTTTAAGGGGAGCTGGCAAGGGTGCTGGGCGCCAGGGACTGGTCCATGACAGCCTGCGCCTTGAGAAGACCCCGCTCGTAGTAACCCGCAACTGGGCGAGTGGCCGGGCGGACCCCTACCTGAGCCGCGCGTAAGGCCCGCAACTCTGAGAATCCCACCCGCGCCTGCAGCATGCCACAAGAGTCAGATAGAAGTGATCCCGACCCTCAATCAATTGCGGAAAAAGATGCTTACTTACGGGACAGGGGGGCTCGGAAACGGGAGGGCCCTTTAGCGGCGACGAGACGCCAATGATAGACGGTGACAAGCCCACCCAACCAGCAAGGGGGGAAACCCCCGGGCTTACGGCCGGGGCCGGCAGTGGGCCCAGCAATCCCAGTGGACACGCAGCAGCGCCTCGACCCAGCCGCCCAAGTAATGCGTCTTCCGACATGACGGCCCCAGGGTAGTTGAGCACTGCCCCGGGATACACCTGCGCAGCGCTGCAACGAGTAAGAAAGGCCCGCAGCACAGGCCGAACCTGAAACAGTATGCCAAAGGCCTACCGACCTCCGTAACAGGCTGCAAGCCCGGTCCCAGAACGGGAAAGTCCAGCCCCCACGAAGGCGCCGGGTCGGCGGACCCCTTGCCGGGAAACCCAAGGTCAACAGCCGTTCCCGGACGCAGAGGAATATTGTCCATTATGCCCTGAGTGCAGGCCCGAAAGAATTACTCGAGGTAGATTACATACATAGGGTGCTCGCTACCCCTTACCGCCACAGAAAAGTTCAGTGCTCCAGGTGGAGAAGCCGGAAGGCATCTTAACAAACTAACGAACTCGTCGTATGAGAGGCTCGCTACTCCGTTCGCGCTAGGGCTGGCGCGAACGAACGTGAGAGCCCCTCATACGGCGAAGAATTCCGTACGTTGGCTCGCCCCGATTAGGGGCGTAGTCTTAGCGTTCACTCAAAATAGTCCGGACCGAGGCGTTATGTCCTTTTTGTACCGTGAACATGTCCTATGGTGTATCCCTGTACAGTTTGTATGTACCTGCATCGAGGTCGCAGAATCGCTCGAACAAGGTGGCGTTGTATTCGTTGCTGTGTTTTGAGTATAACGGTATGTTGAAAAAGTGACGGGCTTCGAGTTGGCCTAGGGTTCAGAAGACGACCCAAGTGTCGTACTTGTCGGCGGAAACAAAGTGCTGTTGGCAGGTTTGTCCAGGTGATTCGTAATCTCCATAGCAATGTCATTGTAGCGTTGTAACGCTGGAAACAACGTTTAGCCCATAAGCCAAGGTTAAGTTGCCTCTTGATGTGCCTCCCTCAAGGCTGACTTGCCTCTTGCAAAAAACAAAACTGTTAAAGCGAATATGTTGGTTAGAATATAGAAAGCTTAGTTGTAGATCAATACAAGCTGCTTAGCAAAGGCTGCCGCTGCCGCGGCGGCCGCAGAGACACAAAGTGGGCATCGTCCCTCTACGTTACATTCGTTCGTTCATTTCGTTCGTTCAACGCGCACCGCTGAAAAGTGGATCGAAATACGTGCTCGTTTCACGTTTTCGAGGCGTCCCTCGCCCGACATGGACTTCGTCGCAATCCAAAACCGCAAGAAGAGCTTAGGCATGGTGTTAGGTCGCAGTTCCAAATCGACAATCCACACGTGTCGCTGGCTGCAAATACAGCCACGGCCATTGCTAACGAGCCAAGATATGCACGCACCGCAGCATCAGAAGGCGCAGCTGTGGCTGCTTACTGCACAGACATGCTCTCACAGCGGGAAGGGCCTTTGGTCAGAGCGGCTTGGGCGGACGAAAACATCGTACTCTGGGTAGCGGTTGCCTTTGAATGCAACCTGACCGTTTGGCATGCCGACGGCACCGGGTGTCGGGCCCTTTCCTACGCATATGGCGGCAACAGCGAAGAAATGCACTTAGCCTTTTATGCGGGTCATTACGAACCAGTTGTACGAAGCACCACAGCACATCCACTGCCTGACCCCACCCGCCAACATGCAAGCGTCCAACGCACCAAAACAACTCCTCAATTGCCAATCCAACCCAAGTCTAGCCCAACAGCATCGCTGAAGTTGTGCGACCAGGTGCTCTTAGCTGCAGAGAGGCTGTGCATGCCAGAGCAATCACACACGCGCATTAAATCCCATAAGCAGCTTGCAGATGCCCTTGTGACAGAGCTTGCACGTCATGGCCAAAGTGCTTTAAACAGCCAGGTATACAATATCATCACGAGGTCGTGCCCAAGGACCGAGCTGGCGCATCTACGCATATCACTGACATGTAATACGCATCCCAACTGTACAACCTCCCTCCACTACGCTCCGCTAGCTCCAACAAAGTCAGCACTGATACAGCCTGGGCACTACTTGACAGCGAGTTCGCTTTTTAAAATGGGGGCGAGCCCCGGTGTCTGCGAAGCTGACGGGTTATTAAGCCTACCATTCTGGTCGGCCGCTGGAATTGCGTCCCTTAACACGGCGGTAAGGGACCGCCGGCCTTCCGCCTTGCTTCCTCGGAAATTGATCGATTGCTGCCCGCAGGCCTATCTGGGTCTTCCGCCCAGCGGTTCTTTTGCGTTGCCGGCGCCTGTTCTCCCGGGCGCGCCGTTCGTGGGGAACCCTGGCTTGCTGAGTCCTTTCTCGGCTTCTCCTCTCTCCACCTATCAGGTGGGCGGGTTTGATGGATGGCCTCGTCTCTGCTCGGTTTCTGACTGCGTATTGCGCAGGTTCCTTTCGGCGCCATACCGAGTTCTTCGGTCACCCCGGCGTACGGTCTGATCGGGCAGCAGGGTTGGCCTGTTGCGTCGTCTTACCCGCCCGCACCGGCCGCTCCCGTCGCTCCCCTCTGGGGCTCAAGTTCTGCCCCCGGGCCTGTGAGCGTGCCCACCTTGCCCGTGCCTAGCCAGGTAGGCTTCTTGGCCCTTGTCTGTTCAGTCGCTCGATCTGACCCGAGGAGGGGAGCTAAAGCCTGGCGAGAAACCGCGCTTGCAAGGAGCGGGATGGTCCGAAAGGGATGTCCGAACCACGGGTCACTCGTCCAAGCCATGCCCATCACGGTTCAGTTAGTTGCCCCAAGTGAGCTGCACACCGAAGGCAGCACATACTCAGCGCACGGGGGTTGCATGGTATTCGTGCTTTATGTATGTGTCGTGTTGCTCGCTCCTTTGCCTGTGACTGCAGTCGTCCGCCATACAAGCCCACCCAAGCAACACAAGCAGGCAGCTGGCGCCTTCTGCGCCACCCTGGGTTCATTTTGCGACGCACTTAACACACCTCGTACGATGACGCTCACAGGGGCCACCCGCCCGGGTTAGGCTTGAGACGGAAGGAGCACCAGAGCATCTACCAGAGCAAGGCGTCTTTATCTAGATAAAGACGCCTTGTCGTGTGCAAGTCGTGTTCCTAGGACCAACCGTCTAACTGTCTTGTCGAAATTGGAAGGAGATACGCAAAACTCACAATCCGCATGCATATGGGGCGAAAACGGGCCTGGGATTGTACGGCAACCCCCTCTCCGCACGCCCATCCACGCTCGGGCAGTTCAGCTGGACCCCAGCGTGCCAGGCCTCCGCGCACGCTTTAAGGGGAGCTAAAGCCTGGCGAGAAACCGCGCTTGCAAGGAGCGGGATGGTCCGAAAGGGATGTCCGAACCACGGGTCACTCGTCCAAGCCATGCCCATCACGGTTCAGTTAGTTGCCCCAAGTGAGCTGCACACCGAAGGCAGCACATACTCAGCGCACGGGGGTTGCATGGGATTCATGCTTCATGTATGTGTCGTGTTGCTCGCTCCTTTGCCTGTGACTGCATGCAGTCGTCCGCCGTACAAGCCCACTCAAGCAGGCAGCTGGCGCCTCCTGCGCCACCCTGGGTTCATTTTGCGACGCACTTAACACACCTCGTACGATGACGCTCACAGGGGCCACCCGCCCGGGTTAGGCTTGAGACGGAAGGAGCACCAGAGCATCTACCAGAGCAAGGCGTCTTTATCTATCTAGATAAAGACGCCTTGCTATCGACGTCCGGGGATGCCCTGCTGACACTGGCGAGGGGAGCTTGTTTTGCAGTGCAGGATGAACGCATGAGCCATCGGCAAAGAGGTGATTGTAGCCCACCTTACCTGACGTCTCGTACATACAATGGCTGCCTGCAACCTATCTGCTACCGGCATGGAGACATGCACCTTGTGACCTGACCTGACGCTGCCAACGCCCGAAGAGCCTGCTGTTTATCCAGGTGCCCCAAACTCATCAACCTCTGTCCTCAACGCCTCCTGTGCATGATCTCTCTCTCTCTCTCTCCTCCCGCTCGATGGATGCATGGGGGCTGGTCAGTAGGGGGGTCACGTGCGTGCGTGAGGGACGTATATGTGTGGGTATGATGCCGAGCAGGCGGCTTGTGCGGTCGTCATGATGGCGCTTCGGCTGGCAAAAGCAGCAGGCCGAAAGCTAGCGCTTCCAAGAGGTCCGGGCGAGTAATGGTTTGCAAGGTGCTACCCCCAAAACGGGGGAGGAGAGCAAAAGCGTATCGAGACCAGGTTTCGATCCTGGGACCTCGGGGTTATGAGCCCCGCACGCTTCCGCTGCGCCATCTCGATCTCGGGATGTCAATCTCACAATCCGCATGCATATGGGGCGAAAACGGGCCTGGGATTGTACGGCAACCCCCTCTCCGCACGCCCATCCACGCTCGGGCAGTTCAGCTGGACCCCAGCGTGCCAGGCCTCCGCGCACGCTTTAAGGGGAGCTAAAGCCTGGCGAGAAACCGCGCTTGCAAGGAGCGGGATGGTCCGAAAGGGATGTCCGAACCACGGGTCACTCGTCCAAGCCATGCCCATCACGGTTCAGTTAGTTGCCCCAAGTGAGCTGCACACCGAAGGCAGCACATACTCAGCGCACGGGGGTTGCATGGGATTCATGCTTCATGTATGTGTCGTGTTGCTCGCTCCTTTGCCTGTGACTGCATGCAGTCGTCCGCCGTACAAGCCCACTCAAGCAGGCAGCTGGCGCCTCCTGCGCCACCCTGGGTTCATTTTGCGACGCACTTAACACACCTCGTACGATGACGCTCACAGGGGCCACCCGCCCGGGTTAGGCTTGAGACGGAAGGAGCACCAGAGCATCTACCAGAGCAAGGCGTGCGGGGATGCCCTGCTGACACTGGCGAGGGGAGCTTGTTTTGCAGTGCAGTGCAGGATGAACGCATGAGCCATCGGCAAAGAGGTGATTGTAGCCCACCTTACCTGACGTCTCGTACATACAATGGCTGCCTGCAACCTATCTGCTACCGGCATGGAGACATGCACCTTGTGACCTGACCTGACGCTGCCAACGCCCGAAGAGCCTGCTGTTCATCCAGGTGCCCCAAACTCATCAACCTCTGTCCTCAACGCCTCCTGTGCATGATCTCTCTCTCTCTCTCCTCCCGCTCGATGGATGCATGGGGGCTGGTCAGTAGGGGGGTCACGTGCGTGCGTGAGGGACGTATATGTGTGGGTATGATGCCGAGCAGGCGGCTTGTGCGGTCGTCATGATGGCGCTTCGGCTGGCAAAAGCAGCAGGCCGAAAGCTAGCGCTTCCAAGAGGTCCGGGCGAGTAATGGTTTGCAAGGTGCTACCCCCAAAACGGGGGAGGAGAGCAAAAGCGTATCGAGACCAGGTTTCGATCCTGGGACCTCGGGGTTATGAGCCCCGCACGCTTCCGCTGCGCCATCTCGATCTCGGGATGTCAAACTCACAATCCGCATGCATATGGGGCGAAAACGGGCCTGGGATTGTACGGCAACCCCCTCTCCGCACGCCCATCCACGCTCGGGCAGTTCAGCTGGACCCCAGCGTGCCAGGCCTCCGCGCACGCTTTAAGGGGAGCTAAAGCCTGGCGAGAAACCGCGCTTGCAAGGAGCGGGATGGTCCGAAAGGGATGTCCGAACCACGGGTCACTCGTCCAAGCCATGCCCATCACGGTTCAGTTAGTTGCCCCAAGTGAGCTGCACACCGAAGGCAGCACATACTCAGCGCACGGGGGTTGCATGGGATTCATGCTTCATGTATGTGTCGTGTTGCTCGCTCCTTTGCCTGTGACTGCATGCAGTCGTCCGCCGTACAAGCCCACTCAAGCAGGCAGCTGGCGCCTCCTGCGCCACCCTGGGTTCATTTTGCGACGCACTTAACACACCTCGTACGATGACGCTCACAGGGGCCACCCGCCCGGGTTAGGCTTGAGACGGAAGGAGCACCAGAGCATCTACCAGAGCAAGGCGTCTTTATCTATCTAGATAAAGACGCCTTGCTATCGACGTCCGGGGATGCCCTGCTGACACTGGCGAGGGGAGCTTGTTTTGCAGTGCAGGATGAACGCATGAGCCATCGGCAAAGAGGTGATTGTAGCCCACCTTACCTGACGTCTCGTACATACAATGGCTGCCTGCAACCTATCTGCTACCGGCATGGAGACATGCACCTTGTGACCTGACCTGACGCTGCCAACGCCCGAAGAGCCTGCTGTTTATCCAGGTGCCCCAAACTCATCAACCTCTGTCCTCAACGCCTCCTGTGCATGATCTCTCTCTCTCTCTCTCCTCCCGCTCGATGGATGCATGGGGGCTGGTCAGTAGGGGGGTCACGTGCGTGCGTGAGGGACGTATATGTGTGGGTATGATGCCGAGCAGGCGGCTTGTGCGGTCGTCATGATGGCGCTTCGGCTGGCAAAAGCAGCAGGCCGAAAGCTAGCGCTTCCAAGAGGTCCGGGCGAGTAATGGTTTGCAAGGTGCTACCCCCAAAACGGGGGAGGAGAGCAAAAGCGTATCGAGACCAGGTTTCGATCCTGGGACCTCGGGGTTATGAGCCCCGCACGCTTCCGCTGCGCCATCTCGATCTCGGGATGTCAAACTCACAATCCGCATGCATATGGGGCAAAAACGGGCCTGGGATTGTACGGCAACCCCCTCTCCGCACGCCCATCCACGCTCGGGCAGTTCAGCTGGACCCCAGCGTGCCAGGCCTCCGCGCACGCTTTAAGGGGAGCTAAAGCCTGGCGAGAAACCGCGCTTGCAAGGAGCGGGATGGTCCGAAAGGGATGTCCGAACCACGGGTCACTCGTCCAAGCCATGCCCATCACGGTTCAGTTAGTTGCCCCAAGTGAGCTGCACACCGAAGGCAGCACATACTCAGCGCACGGGGGTTGCATGGGATTCATGCTTCATGTATGTGTCGTGTTGCTCGCTCCTTTGCCTGTGACTGCATGCAGTCGTCCGCCGTACAAGCCCACTCAAGCAGGCAGCTGGCGCCTCCTGCGCCACCCTGGGTTCATTTTGCGACGCACTTAACACACCTCGTACGATGACGCTCACAGGGGCCACCCGCCCGGGTTAGGCTTGAGACGGAAGGAGCACCAGAGCATCTACCAGAGCAAGGCGTGCGGGGATGCCCTGCTGACACTGGCGAGGGGAGCTTGTTTTGCAGTGCAGGATGAACGCATGAGCCATCGGCAAAGAGGTGATTGTAGCCCACCTTACCTGACGTCTCGTACATACAATGGCTGCCTGCAACCTATCTGCTACCGGCATGGAGACATGCACCTTGTGACCTGACCTGACGCTGCCAACGCCCGAAGAGCCTGCTGTTCATCCAGGTGCCCCAAACTCATCAACCTCTGTCCTCAACGCCTCCTGTGCATGATCTCTCTCTCTCTCTCCTCCCGCTCGATGGATGCATGGGGGCTGGTCAGTAGGGGGGTCACGTGCGTGCGTGAGGGACGTATATGTGTGGGTATGATGCCGAGCAGGCGGCTTGTGCGGTCGTCATGATGGCGCTTCGGCTGGCAAAAGCAGCAGGCCGAAAGCTAGCGCTTCCAAGAGGTCCGGGCGAGTAATGGTTTGCAAGGTGCTACCCCCAAAACGGGGGAGGAGAGCAAAAGCGTATCGAGACCAGGTTTCGATCCTGGGACCTCGGGGTTATGAGCCCCGCACGCTTCCGCTGCGCCATCTCGATCTCGGGATGTCAAACTCACAATCCGCATGCATATGGGGCGAAAACGGGCCTGGGATTGTACGGCAACCCCCTCTCCGCACGCCCATCCACGCTCGGGCAGTTCAGCTGGACCCCAGCGTGCCAGGCCTCCGCGCACGCTTTAAGGGGAGCTAAAGCCTGGCGAGAAACCGCGCTTGCAAGGAGCGGGATGGTCCGAAAGGGATGTCCGAACCACGGGTCACTCGTCCAAGCCATGCCCATCACGGTTCAGTTAGTTGCCCCAAGTGAGCTGCACACCGAAGGCAGCACATACTCAGCGCACGGGGGTTGCATGGGATTCATGCTTCATGTATGTGTCGTGTTGCTCGCTCCTTTGCCTGTGACTGCATGCAGTCGTCCGCCGTACAAGCCCACTCAAGCAGGCAGCTGGCGCCTCCTGCGCCACCCTGGGTTCATTTTGCGACGCACTTAACACACCTCGTACGATGACGCTCACAGGGGCCACCCGCCCGGGTTAGGCTTGAGACGGAAGGAGCACCAGAGCATCTACCAGAGCAAGGCGTCTTTATCTATCTAGATAAAGACGCCTTGCTATCGACGTCCGGGGATGCCCTGCTGACACTGGCGAGGGGAGCTTGTTTTGCAGTGCAGGATGAACGCATGAGCCATCGGCAAAGAGGTGATTGTAGCCCACCTTACCTGACGTCTCGTACATACAATGGCTGCCTGCAACCTATCTGCTACCGGCATGGAGACATGCACCTTGTGACCTGACCTGACGCTGCCAACGCCCGAAGAGCCTGCTGTTTATCCAGGTGCCCCAAACTCATCAACCTCTGTCCTCAACGCCTCCTGTGCATGATCTCTCTCTCTCTCTCTCCTCCCGCTCGATGGATGCATGGGGGCTGGTCAGTAGGGGGGTCACGTGCGTGCGTGAGGGACGTATATGTGTGGGTATGATGCCGAGCAGGCGGCTTGTGCGGTCGTCATGATGGCGCTTCGGCTGGCAAAAGCAGCAGGCCGAAAGCTAGCGCTTCCAAGAGGTCCGGGCGAGTAATGGTTTGCAAGGTGCTACCCCCAAAACGGGGGAGGAGAGCAAAAGCGTATCGAGACCAGGTTTCGATCCTGGGACCTCGGGGTTATGAGCCCCGCACGCTTCCGCTGCGCCATCTCGATCTCGGGATGTCAAACTCACAATCCGCATGCATATGGGGCAAAAACGGGCCTGGGATTGTACGGCAACCCCCTCTCCGCACGCCCATCCACGCTCGGGCAGTTCAGCTGGACCCCAGCGTGCCAGGCCTCCGCGCACGCTTTAAGGGGAGCTAAAGCCTGGCGAGAAACCGCGCTTGCAAGGAGCGGGATGGTCCGAAAGGGATGTCCGAACCACGGGTCACTCGTCCAAGCCATGCCCATCACGGTTCAGTTAGTTGCCCCAAGTGAGCTGCACACCGAAGGCAGCACATACTCAGCGCACGGGGGTTGCATGGGATTCATGCTTCATGTATGTGTCGTGTTGCTCGCTCCTTTGCCTGTGACTGCATGCAGTCGTCCGCCGTACAAGCCCACTCAAGCAGGCAGCTGGCGCCTCCTGCGCCACCCTGGGTTCATTTTGCGACGCACTTAACACACCTCGTACGATGACGCTCACAGGGGCCACCCGCCCGGGTTAGGCTTGAGACGGAAGGAGCACCAGAGCATCTACCAGAGCAAGGCGTCCGGGGATGCCCTGCTGACACTGGCGAGGGGAGCTTGTTTTGCAGTGCAGGATGAACGCATGAGCCATCGGCAAAGAGGTGATTGTAGCCCACCTTACCTGACGTCTCGTACATACAATGGCTGCCTGCAACCTATCTGCTACCGGCATGGAGACATGCACCTTGTGACCTGACCTGACGCTGCCAACGCCCGAAGAGCCTGCTGTTCATCTAGGTGCCCCAAACTCATCAACCTCTGTCCTCAACGCCTCCTGTGCATGATCTCTCTCTCTCTCTCTCTCTCCTCCCGCTCGATGGATGCATGGGGGCTGGTCAGTAGGGGGGTCACGTGCGTGCGTGAGGGACGTATATGTGTGGGTATGATGCCGAGCAGGCGGCTTGTGCGGTCGTCATGATGGCGCTTCGGCTGGCAAAAGCAGCAGGCCGAAAGCTAGCGCTTCCAAGAGGTCCGGGCGAGTAATGGTTTGCAAGGTGCTACCCCCAAAACGGGGGAGGAGAGCAAAAGCGTATCGAGACCAGGTTTCGATCCTGGGACCTCGGGGTTATGAGCCCCGCACGCTTCCGCTGCGCCATCTCGATCTCGGGATGACAAACTCACAATCCGCATGCATATGGGGCGAAAACGGGCCTGGGATTGTACGGCAACCCCCTCTCCGCACGCCCATCCACGCTCGGGCAGTTCAGCTGGACCCCAGCGTGCCAGGCCTCCGCGCACGCTTTAAGGGGAGCTAAAGCCTGGCGAGAAACCGCGCTTGCAAGGAGCGGGATGGTCCGAAAGGGATGTCCGAACCACGGGTCACTCGTCCAAGCCATGCCCATCACGGTTCAGTTAGTTGCCCCAAGTGAGCTGCACACCGAAGGCAGCACATACTCAGCGCACGGGGGTTGCATGGGATTCATGCTTCATGTATGTGTCGTGTTGCTCGCTCCTTTGCCTGTGACTGCATGCAGTCGTCCGCCGTACAAGCCCACTCAAGCAGGCAGCTGGCGCCTCCTGCGCCACCCTGGGTTCATTTTGCGACGCACTTAACACACCTCGTACGATGACGCTCACAGGGGCCACCCGCCCGGGTTAGGCTTGAGACGGAAGGAGCACCAGAGCATCTACCAGAGCAAGGCGTCTTTATCTATCTAGATAAAGACGCCTTGCTATCGACGTCCGCGGATGCCCTGCTGACACTGGCGAGGGGAGCTTGTTTTGCAGTGCAGTGCAGGATGAACGCATGAGCCATCGGCAAAGAGGTGATTGTAGCCCACCTTACCTGACGTCTCGTACATACAATGGCTGCCTGCAACCTATCTGCTACCGGCATGGAGACATGCACCTTGTGACCTGACCTGACGCTGCCAACGCCCGAAGAGCCTGCTGTTTATCCAGGTGCCCCAAACTCATCAACCTCTGTCCTCAACGCCTCCTGTGCATGATCTCTCTCTCTCTCTCTCCTCCCGCTCGATGGATGCATGGGGGCTGGTCAGTAGGGGGGTCACGTGCGTGCGTGAGGGACGTATATGTGTGGGTATGATGCCGAGCAGGCGGCTTGTGCGGTCGTCATGATGGCGCTTCGGCTGGCAAAAGCAGCAGGCCGAAAGCTAGCGCTTCCAAGAGGTCCGGGCGAGTAATGGTTTGCAAGGTGCTACCCCCAAAACGGGGGAGGAGAGCAAAAGCGTATCGAGACCAGGTTTCGAAACCCTAAGCCACCAGCGGGCAGGGACGACGACAGGGGCTGCGGTGGGAGTTGAGACTGGCGGCGGGGCAACGCTGGGGCTGCATGTAGGGCTTGCAGCAGGGGAGTTGCATGCCGGCATGTTGGGGGAAACGGCCGTGGGCGTGGGCCTGGCTCTGCCGGATTTCGACTTTGCAGACTTTGGAGAGCTTGAAAGCGGCGGGTTGGGCGTGCACGGTGACGAGCTGCTAGCCATGCCAGAGCTCGAGGCGGAGGCAGCAGCTGCTTCTGCGGCTGCTGCTGCGGCGGCGGCTGCGGCTGCCTCTCAGCAAGACCGGGACCGGCAGTTACTGCTGCAGCAGCAGCAAGCACAGCAACTGCAGTTACAACAACAGCTGCTTCTACAACAACAGCAACAGCTGATACAGCAGCAGCTACAACAACAGCAGCTTCAGCAGCAGCTACAGCAGCTGCAACGACAACAGCAGCAACAGCAACAACAACGGAACCAGACTGAGGCGGGCGAGGCAATGCGTGTGAAGCGGCAAAAGCTCGATTCCCCGCCTGGCCCTCATGCCTCTTGAGGGTAGGCTACGGGGGTCAGGTGGAGATGCCATGGCGGGGGTTAGGCGGACAAGAAGAACTGGGGGCTAGGAAATGAAAGCTCGTAGGCTTAGACGGCGCGGTGGTAGGATTGGAGGCCGGCACCGATGTTAGGTTGTCGTGCATGCATTGGCATGTTAGAAGACAAAAGGGGAGCCGCTACAAGTGCAGGAGCACTGGTGCTGTGGACGGTTGGGATACGGATCAACATTTCTAGGTTGGGGGGACTGTAATTCGCAACGATTTGACGCGCTAGTAGTATAGTGCTGGTGCTTGGCGCTTTAAGGTCCCGTGCCGATTTCAATTCCAGTAATGCCGGAGGCGGTTTCGGATTTGGTTTTGGTTCTGGTTCGGAATTTGTTTAGGAACCGTTTCTAACAACGAAAGATTTCGCATGGACCTAGCATGCGTTGGCGCAAAACGTCCGATAGGACCTTGAACTAGCGTAAGGTAACACCTAGGAGCAGTTTGGGAACCTACAGTTCGGGTGCTTTGGAGGGCGGGCGTGTTAGGGCTATGTAGCGGTTGGCATGGTAGGTGGTTGTCGGCATTCGCTGCATGGGATGTGTGAACTGCGCTTGCGCTCCGTCCTGAGGATCTGATCTGTTCTCTGGAAAGAAGTGCAGTTTTGTACTATTGTTGTTGGTTACGGTCGTTGCTGGGAGTGTGTCGTGTCTATAGTTCGAGCATGCGAGGCCATTAGTTGTGGTAAGCGAAGGGAGGCTGCGTGCGACTGTTGCTGCTAGCAGCACCACTCGGATTGACCCGACGGGAGTGGCTTAACCACCTGAGCCCTTCTCGTGCATTGGAAGTTGTGGAAAGCAATGTGAATTTCCTTGGCAAGTTAATGGTTGTACGCCGGTATAGTCATAATATCATACCGCCTGTTTCGGATAAGGTCGAGCTGTGGTCCCGGAAGGGTGGTCCTCTGTGGCTTGTGTGTGTGTGTGCCTAGCGTTGTGAGTAACTGCTGCTCCATTCTTTTGCGTAAGCTGTGCTGGGATATCAATGATCAAGGACTTTTAAGGCCTCCCTCCACTGCCCTCCCCTGCTAGGCAGTGCCGCGCATTGAGCTTCCATCTGCTGCATGCAGGCGGGGGCTTTTGGCTGAATGAACACGTAACGCCCGACTGCACGAAAGTGCCCTTCTGCTCTCTTGACGGTCGTCACGGTTTGACAGTCGTCATGACGGCCCGCCAAGCTTTTTAACGGCCTTGACTGACGATCGGGTGTACACTCGCCATTGCGCCGCGTGGTGTCAGCAGGTTTTGGAGCTCTGTCCGAGGTTTCCCTTGCTGCTCTCATGGCAGCGTTCCCATCCCTGCTACGTACGGAAGTCCCATGGTGTTCCATTGGCGTCTTACCTGGCAAAATGAGCCCTCACTTGTGACAGTGGACCCATGCGAGCGGTTTGCCAAGGGGGGTGCTGTTGTTAGGGTTGTATGTCGGGTTGCTTTGTTATGAGCTTCACCGTTTCCAGGCATAGCTGAGCATGCGTACATGTTTAACAGACGTGCTGTTCACGTACCTGCGCCGTGACAGCTGAGTGTGCCGGTGGCGTGGAGGGGTTAGGTAGAGAGGTTGGAAAATGGAAACGAATGACTTGTGTCAACGGTGGAGAGGTTGGAGAATGGAGATGAATGTCTATATGTCTTGTGTCAACGCAACAGGATCTTTTATTAGCGGATTCCAGATGCACGCCCCGTTGGGCGGCTGAAGTGGGGCGAGTGAAGCTGATGTTCGGGGCCACCGTTGCTTGTAAGCGTAAGCCTAGACAGTTGGACAGTTTGAAGTGACAAGCACTATCCCTGCTGAGGGTTCTCCCATCTCCCATCCCAACACCATGCATGGGGTCCCATACATACCAAAGCTCAGGGGAAATTCATCAGCCAGTTACGTCGATGGCGTGGCGGCTGGCTGGTCGTTGGAAACATTTTGCGGTGCATGGCAGTCTTGGCAGAGGTGCACGGGCTGACGCATGCATGGAAGCGGGCCGAGGGTTCGCTATCTGGCATGGGCTGACACGTATACAAGTGGAGGCAGGAGGCATGGTCATACTCCCTTACACATCGGTAAAAAAATTGTTAGGTTACCAATCGCCGTTATCGCCAATGGTGAGGAGATGGCACCCGACGCCAAGCAACGTGGGAGAGGGGATGACCTGCTAGTTGCTTTGCGTGTCGTGACGTTGAACGATTGAGCAGCGCTTACGCAGGGGCACATGCATGCAAGCTACAGCTAACAAGTATGTCCGGTAGGTAGATGTTTGTTACGGGCATCATGTACGGGCAACTTAGCCCTTGAGCCGGTTGTGGTGTAGCCGCCTGGTTAAGCTGGCCAACACATCATGCTGAGCACGTCATGCTGTCGTGTGCTGCGAGTACGCTTACAAGGCGTGTGCGACATTGACGGCGATGTAGCTGATGTCCAGACATATATTGCACGCATTCCAGGGGAAGGTGTGGATTTTGATCGGGAACATGAGCAACATCGCCAATCTATGTCGCACTTCCATCGCCAGCCTAGCTCATGGTCACAACATGTTGCAAACGTATAAAGAAGTAGCCACGGACTAGATATTGCATCGCTGGCAGCGCCAAAGCCCGTGGGCGGCTGGGATGAGGTTGTACGACGCTTGATCGCCCGACACCTGATCATTCCAGCGGCTATCCAACAGGCTAGATAACTTTATTTTCCTATCACTTGTATTCCTTCTATGTAGCGTATCTATGCACCATAGGGCAATCCCGCGCGCAGCGACGATGGAGGATGGAGTCGCTTAGCGCTTCGCCGACGGGCTTAAAAGCTTGAGCGGCAGCTGGGCCGATATGGTGGATATGCACTGGCTTCATACCAGGTATATCCTGTTGAAGGCGTATGTTGTCTAATCATCCTATTGACTGTTCTGTGATCCTTGTCGTGCAAGCTGCGGCCTTCCTTGCAGCAGAGGCGTCTAACACGGTGCTATGGGTCATGGACACCAACCGCACCACCACTTGCTAGCTGCCGCGTCGCGTCCGCCCTGGGACGCGCGAAGCGCATTTGCGTCGTCCAAAGCTGCAAGCGAGTCGCGCCTTTCATAGATTAGTGTTGCTGTGCTTCTTTAATGGACTTATTCGCAATGCACTGACCTTTACTCTTTTTTACGTTTGCAGGCGTATTCACCGCTTCGCGTGGTATTGTCGGCGTTGCATTGAATGTGTGCATGCATCTTGCAAATGCCAGCCAGCTTTCCACGTCGACGCCCTCTGATTTAGTTTCCAAGCTACCGTGCCACATACTTAATTCGCCAGCGGATGTGATCCGTCGGTCTTACGGCAGAGTAGCGTGGCAGCCTACCTGAGCTTGCACCTGGGCAGTGTTACATACATATTTACTGCGCATGTGCAAGGACTGCGGTTCAGCTGCAACTGATTAGAAGGCCAGCTATACGAGCAGCTCGTGTATACATGGTTAAAAACACTTGTGTGTCTAGAACAGCAGTAATCGTATATCTGCCCCATTGATGTTCATTAGCCTGTCACTTCAGCTCAGGCACTGCTGCCTGCCGCATTACCGCCTTTGATACAATGGACAAACGTAGAAAAAGTCCCATTCCTCGCAGTATGGCAGTATTTGGTGTAACTTCGCATGTGCAATTAAGACGAAGCAGCTGCATCTTAATAGGCGCTCAGTTATCCAAACAGCTCAAACGCTACATAGCAATCTTAGCTGCGCAGTGTGCCTAGAACAGCAGAAACTGGACAGAGACTGTTTCATCACTGCAGTTGATACAGTGTGTATACGCTGGTAGATGTAAGATTTGACCCGTTGTCACCCTCCAGACAGTTGGAGGTTTCTTGCTGCCCCGCTGGTAGCCCAACAAATGCACTTAATGTGCACGCGGGGGAACAGGAGGAAGAAACGCAGGGGGAGGGGGGTAAAAGGGGGGACAGGGAGTCCTCTCCCCCCTCAGGGTGATGCGTGCCGCAAATGCTTGGGAGAGGGGGAGTCCCTCCCGCTCAGGCGATATTCATGCACCAAAAAGGAACACCAAAAGAAACAAGGCTACGACGCTCTGGTGGTGCACATGGCGCTTGCATGTGTAGCAATGGATGTCTTGACGCCCGCAACATCAACATCAATGTCGCACTGATGCACTGTCGGCCCCATCTGCGCATTGTCGTCAATCTTAACACCATTGGATAGGGAATTTGAAAACCTACCTCATGGTATTAAATTTTCATACGCAGGCTGCGCCAAAAGCCCAAACGTCTATGCTTTCTGCCGTCCAACTAGATCATTCACCATAACCGGCTAACCATCTACTGCATATCCTAAGCATTTTTCTTCCTGATCACCTCCCTTTCCAACGACTTGAGCACAATCATCCACAGTCAGCCTTATGAGTAACCTACTTACCAACCCATCCCAGCATGCATGCGCTTCCGCATCTTACACCACTTTACTTCCCCCCTGTCACTTCAATCACTTTAGTAACCGCAGCCGCCGCCGGCGGTGGAGGCGGCGCTGGCGACGGTGACGGCGGCGGCACATTCACCTGCTGCACGTTGTTAAGGTTCAGAATGATGGTGGGAGGGGAAGGATTGGCGCGCTTGGGTGGGCGCGCCGGTGGCAGCGGCGGTGGTGCTTCATTGCCACCACCTCCACCGCCTCTAGGACCACCGGCGCCGCCACCACCGCCACCGCCGCCACCAAAATGCTGTGCTATGGCCTCCCGTTTGCGCTCAAGCAGGCTTCCAGCACCGCCTCCACCGCCGCCCCCACCGCCGCCTCCGCTGTTGGGCAGCTCAACGACTTGGGCCTTGAAGTTGGGTTTGTTGACGCTGTAGCTGCACGTAATCTGCGTCGACAGTTGGGAGCAGTTGGCAGTTGAGATGATGACCGGCTATAGCTGCCGAGAGGACGACCATGCAAATCATATAACCGGGAATCGCGCTCTCTACACATGCCAGCCAACGCCAGGTAAGGCGGGCTCCGTGGAAGTTAGTTTCCGTACACGTATATCCACCCACCCGGTAACTACCATGCCTACCCGGTCCGAGCCGCACACTGCTGCTCCGCCCAATAGCATACGTCCTATGAACCTCCGGAGGCCCCGGAGGCCGCCTTTCCCCTCGTCATCATCTCCGGCGCTAGCCACTCCATGCATACTGGATCCGCTATTGTTGACGCTGCTGCCAGGACTGTCCTGTTTACGGCCATCGCTATGGGTGCTGCTGCCAAGGCCCCCATGCCCACCAGCAATGAAGGCGGCAGCAAAGCGGCGCAAGGTGGCGGGCGCTGGTGCTGTGGCCGCTGCTGCTCCACCCCCAGTCCAGGAAGACTGCTGGGACCCGCGAGAGGCCAAGAGGAGGGACGACATCGTCAGCAGGGACAGAGACAGCAGCAGAAGAAGCCCAAGGGTTGTGAGCACGGTTGAGCGGCTGATGCGGCGGCTGGATGAGGACGAGGCGCCTGGGGTGGTGAGACCTGCTGCTGGTCAGGGAAGTACATTAGAAGCAGTACGGCAGTAGCAGGGCGGGGCGTTAGTAAGCGCAGACATCATGGCAGTAATTGTACAGCTGCTGCTGCTTTATTTGCTGGTAAGGAACAAGAAGGAAAGACCGCATCCATGCCTCTCTTCGCAACGCTTTTTGTCATGAGTCACCGTGTCAGCTCTCTGCTTCCCTCCAGGGGAGAGCGTGACGTGCAGGGGAGTACGTATGGGTACCGGTATGCGGTGTGTACAGGAAACGGGTTTCCGATCAAGAACCCTAGCGCACGCTTTCGGGCCACCGTGGCATTATCTGGCCGTGCGCCCGTGCGTTCGCATGACTAAAGTCGCAGTGGGTAACCGAAGCAGCTGACCCGTGTCACCTCGTGTGAACAATTCGACCCGGCAGGCGCACCCGTAGACAGCCTTGTGACGACTTACCTTCACCCTGGCATCTTGATGGGGAGGACGGGTGCAGCGGCGAGAGCAGCCCACCGTCAGCAGGCGCTTCCATCATGGCCACTCCGTTGCTTGTATGTATGTTACTCCAGCTCTTGCAGCTGCCGCCGCTTCTGCTGCTGCTGCTGCTGCTGCTGCACGGCCTGCGCTGGCTCTTGGAGCCGTTTAGCGGTGGAGTGGATGCTGTGGAAGCAGGTAGGTTCTATTACAGCATGACTCCAGCACTGGTGGACGAAGTTCGCACTGAGGTTGCAACAATGCATCTGACTGCTGCAATTGCAGAGCTGCGTTGGGCAGCCGTTGCAAACATGAGGTTGCATGGTAACATACAGCAGCAGGTGCGAGGCCGTTGGACGTGGGAGCGGCCAGACGTGAGGGTCCCTAGGGCACGAGTGCGCCACAAAGAGCCTTCAAACCAACTAACCGTTGCAACCGCCTGTCTAACTACCTGGCAACGAGTGCTGGACTAGGCCGCTAGCTACATCCTCAGTCACTACATCCTCTAAGATATCTGAATATTTCTTTTGCAGAGACCGTTATGTGTTGGGTTCTCAGCAGCAGCGGCGGGGAAAGGCATAACGGGGATGCAAACCATAGATTGCAGCGGGGCGTAAGGTTGCCCTTACAACCGGTATTCGCTTGACTAAATATGGACAGGCCCTGGACAGGCAGGGTTTTGTTGCAAGCGATGCGCCACGGGTAGCTGTATGTTCCGCCCGTCAGGTCTTCATGCTATGTGTTTTGCAAGCTGGGCCGCTAAGCGTTTGGGTCATTATGTAAGGTGCTGCCATGCAGATAGACACCTTGGCCTAAGCCCTGCCTGTTTTGTTGTTTGAATTACCGTATCCAAGAGCGTACATGTGCAATCACGGCAAACGCTTGTCGTGCTTGCACAAATACGCTCTTGGATACGGTAATTCACAGAGGCTTGCTGAGAAAGAAACCGGATAGCACTGCACGCACTTATGGAGCACGCATGCATGCGCTCGCGTGGCACTGTACCTAGTGACAGTGACCGGCAAGGGAACCGGCATGCTTCAATAGTAAGCTAACAGTCACGCACAGGCGCGCTTCACTACATATGCCTGCTGCAATACGCCACAGGCGCGCAAGCTATCTATCTCCCTGCTAACAAATAGTCAGCGACAATGGTCTAAACAGGCTCACTGCTTTCCCGCACACCCCAATCCCACAAACCAAGCATCCTTCGACGCTTGCACCAACCCATTAGGCGACACAGCTGGCGCACAAAGAAATGAGGGCGTGGGCCACTTTAAATATCAGCACACTGCTGGATGACCCATGGGTCGTCCACAGACGCGTCAACGAACTGCACCTGTCAACGATAGCCGTGGGTCTAGGTTACACCCCTTGATGACCTATGGGTCAGCCGTGACAGATACCCCGTTGTAGTCTGTCCTGCAAGCAATACGTTACTCCTCCGCCGGTTATATTTAAGCACAAGCCAATCTTCCCCACACCACCCTGCAACCCTAAGTACCAAAACACTCATACACCTTTCTTTTCCAAGCGAATTTGTCATCGCGCCTGGGAGTGTTACGGTCCCCTTGGAGGCTTGCAGGAGTAGTTAAGAGGTACGTGTCTGCATTGTGTGTTGTAGTGAGTAGCTTAGCTTCATGTGCCCTGGTAGGTGCCGTGCCTCCCCATGCTGCCACCCGCATCATCCTGTGGACTTGTAGCTACTTGTAATCAGCGCATCATTGGGTATCACGTGGTACGCACATATGCACACTAACTAAACACATGCACCGGCCGCATACTGCTCCGCCCGGGCTGCAGTACTCTTCAATCCTTTTGATGCCCGAGTGAAGTGAAATTAAGGCCTTAACCCTCGTAGGCCACCTCCTCCCACCTCCTCCCACGTCCCACCTCACTTGCACAGGGTAGCCTTCATTCGCGAGTGACGGATACTGGGGCCATGGGCTCGTACGACAAATTACGTCGCCCCGCGCAAGCGCTTCTAGCGTTTGCAGTGGCGGTTGTAGCTCTGTCTGCGGCAACCACCTTTGCCGTACCTACTGCATCAGCAGCGGAGCCGGCTGCTCGCAAGACCGGTGGGTTGCAAGTCCGATGGTGCAGTACTAAGCCGCCACCCAGCCATGTTGGAGATAGACAGACTCTTTCCATACTTTCTGCTCAAGACCTATAACCATGTACCCCTTGCCGCGTACATAACACTGCCGTACTGTTCGTCAGATGAACCTTGGCGACAGGATATGCCCTGATCTGATGATGCCACAATTAACTTCTGTCCTTTATTGCCCAACAGCGTCCATTCCGCCGCGCCTTGACCTCTGCCGGTTCCTTCCCCATATATACACGTGTGCCTGTCCCAACCCAACCCATTACAGGCACGGCCGCCATTACAGATGAAGTAGCACTGCCCGCACCTGCAGCAAAGCCGGCCGATACGGCGGCTGCCCAGCACGATTCGAACAAGCGGCATCTGCTGTCAGGCTGCACTCTGCCAGGGGTAAGTCCCACGCGTGCTGCGCTTTCACGCTATCGGCTATGACCCTCACAGTTGAACTATGGACTTCACGTGCATGGGTTGATATGAGGGGTTATCGTAACGAGGAGTTATCGCTGATGCGTCATGCGCTCAGCACACTTTGTGTGGTGTCCTGTCCTTCACATTTTGGGCCCTCTAACTGTATCCCAACCGTTTCCCTTACCGCAGGCGACATGCACATACACGGCTTCACATGGCAACAGTCAGTTCAAGTGGGCCCGTAACGGCCCACCCCTCGGTGGCGGCGGTGGCGGCGGCAAGAGCTCCGGCGGCGGCAAGAGCAGTGGCGGCGGCGGCGGCAGCAGCGGTGGTGCGCCGCCTCCGCGTCCCATGCAGGCCAAGCCGACCACCATTGTCCTGAACATCAACAATCTCAACAGCGGCGGCAAGAACACTAGCAGGGGTGTTAGCGGCGGTGGTGGCGGTAGCATTGGTGTCGGCGGTGGCAAAAGCCTCAGTGCCAATGCGGGCATCGATGTTGGAGGCGGCGGTGGTGGCGGAAATGTCGGCGGCAACTATGATGTAAACTTGGGCGGCAACGTTGGCGGCGGTATCGGGCGTTGATGAATGGAAAAGAAGGTCGCTCCTTAGATGTCATCTTTTGCGCAGAGCGAGAAGGGATAAGTACGTTACCTTGTGCATGATGATGAACATGGATTGGAAGTGCGTGCACGAAATGAACGATTTTCGTTTGCTGCTTACATGCGGTGCATGAAGTTAGCTAGGGCGGTTGTCGTACTTACCGGTACTGTTGATCAATAACGGACGGCAGAATGTGGTACACATGTAGTGCATGGTTCTTGGAGGTCACAGCTAGATAGCCTTTCCTTGAGGCGGCTGTCCAGATACTGCCTGCGATAACCGCTTCACCATGCCCCCCTAATGAGACCCGCCGACCTGAATCATTCCAGGCATGTTGCTTATGAGATGCTAAAGGCCTCGTTATCCAATGCTGCTGTAGGTCTTGGTATCCAATGCTAACAAACTCTGGGTCTGGGCATGCTCGATGTAACTGTTAAGAAATACCTGTACCTTCTTGCCTTGACCTTTGCCTCAGTAATGCGCAAAGTCCGAGGGGTTGGGGCAGTATGCATAGGCGTTGGCCCCAACTATTACTCGTGTAAGCGTTGTCCCGTTCGAGGACCAATGCGTGCCAAAGTAGTCGACACGCGGGTGGTGAGACCAAGTTAACGAGCGACGAGGGGGGTTCCGACGCTGTTAGTCTCTCGGTAGGTGTCAACCGGGCCTAACACGGTGAACAATGTGGATAGCGTAGCAGTCGGGCGACGGGGGGAAGAGGGAGGCAGAAGGGTGCTGATTGGTGCTGAGGAAGCGTGTAGATAGGCAATGCCGTGATGGGTCGTGGCGTGTTGTTGGAAAGGCCCGCATGCCTGCTTAGGGCTATAACGCAACCTTCCGTATGCTAGGCGTGTGAGAATTGAAGAAGGATGAGCGCTGATGACACGGGTGTGCTGGCAGGCTTTGTGGGCGAACGAGATACACCTTGGGTCATGTTGGCTGGCACGTATCAAAATGTACATCAGAGTTGTGTGCGATATCAGCACCGCAGGATTAGGTCTCACACCGCCGTGTTCGTAAATACCAACCAAATGATCCGACGAGCGTAACCTTCGAGATACCTAACTATTGTGTCCGAGTCTATACCCAACTGAGTGTACAAGTTCGCTGTATGCATGTACGATTATAACCAGCAGCAGACACAAGGTTACCCGCCAGACTGCACATCTGCAGGCAGCTTCACATTGCCATCCCTTCAGTTGCACTTCCGTAAAGCCCTTCTGGCTTACACCTATCAGCGCAACACAGCTAGCCCAAACCCTACTTTATCAACAGCCCAGCATCAACAAATGCATGCATGTGAGTGGCAGTCTGAAGCTGCTACCCCGAGAACACCTGCCTAAACTAGACACTGTCTTATCTCTCTCCATGCCCACGACTCCTGCATAAGTTCTGACAGCCAACAGCATCTCACAAACCACACCTGCCACACATACGATACATTTCCACTTCGCTATCTTGCAAAACTGCCACAACTATCTTTTCCCTACTGTCGGGTTTTCCGAAGGGCAAGGCGGCCCCTGCGCTCTGGCTGCCTCGCCACCCCAACGTGCTGCTGCCGCGGCTGCTGCTCTGCCTGCGGCTGCCCTGCCTGCTGCTGCTTTTCGTCACCCTGCTTATCACTCTGCTCCTGCTGCTTAATATGCTCCACCTGCTGAGGTTGTAGCCCTGCCACTTGCTCCTGCTGCTCCTCCTGCCGAGACAACGACTGCTTCTGCTGGTCCAACGTTTCTCCTCCCAGCCGCTGCAATAAGCAACCGGCATCCACCGGGGCATCAGAAACCCCAGAACAGCCACTCTCTTCATGCTGCGATGGCGAGGGCGATGACGGCGGCGAAGGTGACGGCGGCGGTACTAGGTGAAGAAGACCCACTGCGAAAGGTCCGCCAGTAGCCGCGGCAGAAGCGGCGGCAGCCTCACGTTCAACTTCGCCGCCGCCGTCACCTGAGGCATCGCGACGACCACCAGCAGCGCCCAACCCAGAGGTTACCGCAGCCCTGGCGTCGCCGCCGCCGCCGCCACCGCGGCTACTGCCGCTATGCCGGCCCTCCTCCACACGGTGACGGAGGCGACCCGTCCAGGACCGCTTGCCGCCACCGACGCCGCCGCCGTCGTTTCCGTCAACGGCGGCAGCGGTGGCGCCTGCGGGAGCGCCGCTGACGTCAGCATCGTGGCCGGCGCCGCCGGTGTCATGGTTGCCGCCGTTGCCATCGCCGCCAGCGTTGGCTGAAGACGGTGGCGACAAGGCGGCAGCGGCACCGGCTGCCAACGGCGGCGGTGGCGAAGCCGCCGTACCGCCAACACTAGGCCCGTCATCCTGTGCACGAGCGACGAGCCCCTCCTTCCGCTCTAGCGCTGCATTCGTCCCTTCATGCTTGACCGCGGCACCCTCTGCATGCGCATCAGCCTCATCACCATCACTACTCGCCAAGTCAACTACCTCAGGAAGCAGTGCCGCCACGGCAGCGGCGCCCTCCTTGTCGTACCGTACGGCAGCGTCGTTGTCGTCGTACAACACATCGCCCGCCACTAACCGCTCCGCTGTTGCCGCTGGCGCTGTTGCCGCTGCTACTGTCATGCCGGCTCCGTCAGACGCTCCCTCCGCTGCGCCCGAAGTCTCCGGCCTCCGCCGGGGCTGCTGCGCAGCAGCACGAGGCCCGTCGCCTCCGTCCGCAACGGGGCCTCCGCCGCCGCCGTCACCTGAGGAGGAGCCCTCCTCCAAAAGCTTAAACTCCCACACGTTGTCATCAGCATCTTCAATGCCCACCAGGTCTGCGTTCTTCGCTGCCTTGACGCCCCGCCCGCCGCGACCGCCGGCACCTCCGCCGCCTCTGGCCCGCTTAACACCCTTCTTGCCATTTCCCAAGCCGGCAACCGCGGCAGCTGCGGCAGCAACGTCCGTACGAGCCCGCCCCGCCTTCGCCACCGCCGCCGGCGGTGGCGGCAGCGGCGGCGTCCTCGAGGGGCTATCATCCGACGTATCAATATATGCCGCCGCGCGGCTAGCGACGCCGCGACGTCGCTTATGTACCGGTACGACTGCCGCCGAACCCGCGTTTCCGCCGCCGCCGCCAGCACCTTTGCGCTTGTTCGGCAGCGGCGGCAGGCCGCCTGAGCCGCCGCCCAAGAAGGAGCGGATGTCGCGCGTCCCCAGCCTCCGCTGCGCTCGTTCCGCCGCTCGTTGCTTGCACTGCGCCTTGGTGACGTCGGCATGGCAGGCCACACACAGGGTCCGCATGTTGTCGACGTCGCAGAGGCCGCCGCCCGCGTAGACGGGGGTGATGTGGTCTGCCTGCCAGGCTAGACCCTCGGAGGCCTGTGGGAGGTAGGAGAAGTGGGAGAGGTTGGGTGCGTGTGCGGCAACGCCCCAGTGAACGGTTGATGTCTCAGCATCAAACGACACGTCGGGCTATCCGTCTATGGCTACTGCCTCATTGTAAGCTCCTGCGAAAGCTTGAGTGACAGCGGGGTCCAGCCCCGCATGCACGCCAGAACCAGCTCCCGCTCCCCACACAGCTCCCCGCCACCCCACCTGCCGCAGCAGCCTCTCCAGCAGGGCGGTGTAGCCGTGGTGCGTGAGGCGCGGGGCCAGCCGCTCCACCACCGCCCGCCGCTTGGCCAGGTAGTCCCGGGATGTGGTGCGGATGGTCTGTTGGGGGAGAGGAGAGGAGGAGAAGGGGGCGGTGAGGAGGAGAGGACGAGGTGAACGTGAAAGTGCGGGGGGTGAAGACGTGCGTGAGGTGTTGTAGAACGGAGTGGAAACGCAGGTACTACAGCAGTAAAGGTACAATGCAGTTGGGCATGGAAAACATATGAGAAAGAAAGTAAGAACGAACACAAACTTGGAAACCAACATGTCTCACCTGCAGCTGTCGTACCAGGTTGGCGCAGTCCAGCCCGCACATCTGGCACACGCCGTGCTCCAGCCGGGCTAGCGTGCGGCGCAGCGCGCTGCCAGAGGCCTGCGAGGGAGGGCATGTGACATGGCTTTGAAGAGTCGGTGCCACTGCCATGCTGCCTTGACTGCGTTGTCCTCTCCCCCCCCCGCAGCATGGTTCTCTGCGCCCTTCAGACGCCAGCCACCAACCCAACCCAGCCCCTTCGTTCGCCCTTGCCTCTCACAAGTTCATACCTTGACGTAGTAGCGGGTCTCGCAGGCGGGGTCGCAGAAGAGGTAGTCCGTGTTGTCCAGGTGGGAGGCGGGAGGCAGGCTGCAGTCCGGAACCGGTTTCGAGCAGTTGAGGCACAGCCGGCTGCCGTCCGACATGAAGGCCTGCTGGTAGGTCCGCCAACCGCATGGGGCGCCGCCGGCACCGTTGTTGTGACCGTTGCCGTTACCGCCGTTACCGTTAGCAGCAGCTGCACCTGCGCCGCCGCCGCCGTTGCTGCCACTGGAAAACTTGGAATCACAACGCACCTGGGGAGAGAAAAGAAAACAAGTGGCACGGATTCAACTTGGAAACGCACCACATGAAAGATTAGTTCACAGCGTGTGGGTGCACACAACTACTAGATCAGTAGCCGAGAAGATAGATGATGGGGTGATCCCCGACTTTCCGCTTACCTGAACAGGACGCAACGTGGCGCCTTCAGGGACCTTCATCGGCGCGTCCTGCACGTACCGTGCCGTGCTGCTGCCGTATGCCCCTGCCGCAATCGCCTCGCTCGTCACCGCATCCAACGCCTCCTGGAAGTAACGCTCGAGTACGGCGCCGTACAAACGGTTCTTTGACACGGCCCTGAGCTCCCGCCAGTCCCGAGCAAAGGCGGCCGCCTCCGCTACCCCCTCCGACAGCTGCGAGGGAGCGAGATACGGCAGCGGCGCGACAAGACCCACAGGGCCCACGAAGCTCAGCTGAGCTGCTAGGGCGTCCTCATCGTTGTTGTTTTCAGTGGCGGGTGCGATGGCAGCTTGGACGGATGGAGACGCCTGCAGGGCCAGTGCATCCTTCCCTGTAGTGTCCTTCGCCCCTGCTGCTGCCCCCAGGTCTCGTTCAAGTACGGATGCTGCTGCATTGCCGACGGCACCCCCCGCCTGCGCCAGCTGAGTAACGGCAGCAGCAGGCGGCTCGGAAGGTGTCGTACCTTGGCGCTGTACGGCAACCCCTCCGCCGGAAACCACACAACCAGCATCGGTGGGGCCTTGCGGCTCGGCGGCTTGCGGCACCCGAGGCGACTCAGCAGGCGACAGCGGCAGTGGCAGCGGCAGCGGTAGCGACGGCAACGGAAGCTGCTCTTGTTGCTGCTGCTGCTGCTGTGCTGCATTCCGCGCCGCAGCCGCAATTGCTGCGACTCCTGCCCGTCTCCACCTGCGTCATAAAGGCCCTAACGTCACCATATGCGTCACTTCGTCCCAGTCACACCAGCACATCCAGGCCTTGATCGTCAAACAACCCTCCGCGATCAAGACGGACAAGCCGAAAGTTGGGACACGCCCCAACCCACCTTTTGGCGTGCTCCTCCAGGATGCCCCGCAGCATGGCGCTGCCGGGATGCGCCAGCAGCAGCTCCAGGGGAAGGGACAGACCCGCGGGTCGGCTGCCGTCGGGCGCCAGGTGCAGGTGCACTCGGCCCGTGTGGCAGCTCACCTGAGGGTGGGGACATGTTCAAGCCAGCACGGATGCACGCCACCTATCCATTGGAGGCAACTGGATTGCACGACGCCGACCCTTCCACCGCCCAGCCTGCACGTCACGTACACCTCAGCCGTCCCAGTTGCCCCACCCGCTCTTCAACAGGCAACGCACATAATAACAAGGGTGTTGCAGCACCAAGTCAGCCCACGCACCTCAAAGTAAAAGGTCATCGAGGGCGGAAGCATCTGCAGCAGCGCCGACCGACTGGGCGTGACCGACCCAGGGGTCAGTGGGGCCGCGCGGGACGGCGGCGGAGTCAGCAGCAGTTGCTGCGGCTGCTGTCCCTGTGGTGAAACTGTCTTCTTCTTATGCGGTGAAGACGTATCCTTCTGATGCAGCAAGTGCTTAGCCGGCGTGCGCTCTGGACATAGCTGCTGCTGCGTTTGAGAGCCGCCGCCGCCGTCACGAGGCATGTCGCCCGTTTCACCCTCTGACGCCTCAGCGGCCACCGCAGTCTCCGCAATCTCCTTGCGACCTGCTGCTGCTCCTGCGCCGCTGCATCCTCCTGCTCCATCACCACCACCCTCACACACTTCACGGCTGCTGTCCTCTTCCGCCTGCTCCTCCTGGAATGCTGGCCCCTCTGCCGACAAGTCAATCACATCTGCCGGCCGCAACGCTCCCTCCGCCTCCCTGCCAGCGGCAACCCCGGACCCCGCCTTAGCACCCTCAGCCACCGCTTCTGCGGAATCCGACGCGGCTGCCGCTTGAGGGCCGGGATGCGGGCTGCCGCTTGCTGGGACATCGCCCGCAGCCTCAGCAGAAGAATCCGCGGTGACAACGGTGGTGGCAGCAGCAGCAGCAGCAGCAGCAGCAGTGTCATCCTCTGCTGAGCGCGTGGCTGCGGCATTCACCTCCCCATCCTTTGCGGCATCTCCCCCTTCCTTCCTGGCCTCCTCCTCCTCCACCTCTTGCTGCTCCTCCAAATCCACAACGGCATCAACCGCCAGACCCCTTACAGGCCGATGTACGGCACCGCCGCCAGCAGCAGCACCGCCATGACCACCGTCAGCGCCCCCGCCGCCCTCCGCTGCTGCAGCTCCGCCGTGACCTCCCTCAGCAGCGGCCGATCCGTCGTGCACCTGCAGAAGATACCACACAAGTACACATTGCAGTACCTTTTACATCGGTAACACGTAGCATTAAGGTCGGTAGGAGGGGTTCTAAACGACGCCCCAAACGGCCGTCTGACGTGCGGCTGACCACCCCAGGCATCCCGCACTGCACAAGCCAAGCACCCAGGCACTCATGCAACCAGGCACGCAGGCAGCCAGTTACCGGGGCAACCAGGCGCCCAGGTGCGATGCAGCCTCCCGCCCCCCCCCCCACCCCCCCCCCACCTGAGTGAGGTTATTGAGGGACTCGTTGAGCTTCTGCCACCTGCCGGGAGTGGGAGGGAGGGCGAGAGAGCGGGAGAGAAAGGAAGGAGGAAATGGAGGTTGGAAACGGAGAGGGAGAAACGTGGGAAAGGATGCCGGGTACAGACATAGAGAAAAGTGGTAAGGGATGTTGGCATGCATGCCGGGGCAACTGATGCTGGCCCCTTTCCCTTTTTCCCCTGCCAGCCCATCTTTCCCTTCTCTAACCCCCTCACGTCCCCATCTCCACACGGTTAGCCGCTTCCTCTTTACCCTCCGCTCACCTCTTATCATCGCATGTGCCCTTCGCACACAGGAAGTACACGTTGACACAGTTGTGCGCCTGGCCCTTGCGGTGCGCTCGGTCCTCCGCCTGCTGTAACAGCGACACCTGGGAGGGGGACAGGAGGGGGGATGGGGATTCGGGCGGGGGCCAGGAGGGAACGGTGTGATGACTTAAAGGCTGTTGGGATGTGTCTAGTTGAGGGCAAAAAGAAGCGTGGCGTACAGAAGTGGCGCCGGGTGCAGGTAAGAAACAAGCGCAGCCTGGCAGCGGGGTAGACGCCAACTATCCCGCAAACCATGCCTCCCACACCCCTCGCCCCTCACCCGTCCCTCACCCCTCACCCCTCTGCCCTACCTCATTGGGCAGCTCCACAAACACCACGGCAGCCGCCGCACTGAAGTCCAGACCCACTGCCGCGGCGGTGATGGAGAGCAGCGCCACCCGCACGCTGGGGTCGTCACTGAGGGGGGGGGGGGCAGGGGTAGGGGCGGGACCGGTGGGGTGGGTGGGGAGGGAGCGGTGCGGGGAGGAGGGGGTTGGAGATGAAGAGATGCACAGGGAAGAAGGGGAAAGATGTGTAGAGGGAAGAACTCCAGTGGTGCGGGTTGTGGCTTGCAGTAGACGTAGAGGGCGAAGAGACGTAGAGGCTACAGAATTTCGTTGTTCGTTAGGGTATGTTCAACTGCCCGCTTCAGATGAACAGAATCTTGATCTGGTCTCTCTGATCAAGACGTGAGGTTGGCCCTGGGTGGGCCGGTTTGTACCCGTGGACTGCCCCAAACCAACACGCTTCTTTCCTCTCACCGGAACTGCATCACCGCATTGCGCCGCTCTGCGCTGTCGTGGCTGCCGTCAATACGCACGTAGTTGACTCCCTGCCACACAGCGCCCCCGCCGCCGCTGCCACTGCCGCCTCCGCCGCCTCCGTCTTCATCGTCGCCTCCGCCACCTCCTTCAGCGCCGTCAAAGCCCTGTAAGGCCTCCGCCAAACGATCCATCACGTCCCTACAGGGGTGTGTCCCAATGTGTTTCTAAGTGCTCCCATGTGTTTAAACAAAGTAAAGCGGACCAGCAGCTGTCAAGCCCGCATTAACGATAACAATCGAACAAGCAGTCTAGCGTGTCGCTTTGGGGCTCTAATTTAAGGGGCCCCACGTCAGTCTCACCCATGCACTGCTCCAAAGAACAGGTGCACGGACCCCCAGTTCAATCGCACCTGTGGTGGGCAAAGACCAGGAACTTGGGCGGCTGCTCGGAAGGTGGCGACAGCCCGCTGCCACCACCACCTGCGCTGCCCTCGCCAGCTGCTCCCGGTGGGGCCCCCTGCTGAGCATCACTACCGCCGGCGGCAGTGACTGCATTCCTCGCGTTCGCTGCAGCGGCGGCGGAGGGCGCCTCGTCCCGCGGTGATGCGTGCCGCTTGGAACGCCCGCCCCTGCGAGGAGCAGGAAGGCGTGGGCTGCAGCGTGGGTGCTTGGACTCAGGGATCCGGGTGCGGAATACCCAAACCCATGTGACACCGAAGCCAAACGCCCGACCCAAACTCGCGAGCAGGCACCAGCGTCTCCTTCGGGTCGCATCCTGACAATTCGCGCACACTCATGCAACTTTGTCGGTCGCTACCTACGCAAGCACAACAACAGCATCTACGACCGCTGCCGCCTGCTTCCAGGATTACGGCTTAAAGGAACCAGACAAGCAACAATCGCCGTTCGCGAACGCACCTGCCGCTGCCGCCCTCCTGCGCCACACCCGCACCTCCCAGCGCCCCAATTAGCCAGCTGATCGCGTCAGGCAGCTTGGCGAGTGCCGTACGATGCGCGCTAGACATGGCGGGAGGAGCTGGGGGAGCAGCCGTGGCAGCTGTGGCAGCTGGGGGACCCGCGCTGCCGTCGCCACCGCCTCCGGCCCCGGCGCCTCCCCGCTTCGCAGCAGCAGGACCTGAGACAGGAGTGGTTGCAACACGGCAAGACGTTAGGGGCAGTTGCGCCAACTTCCTGGGCCGGCAGGAACTGTACGAGCGGAATTTCATCCGCATGTACTCACCCTCCTCGTCCGTATCAGGCCGGTCGTCCTCAGACCCTTCCTCCTCCTCCTCCTCCTCTACGCGCCGTCCTCCGTCGCCACCGCCGTCCTCGTCGCCGCTGTCACTGCCGCTGTCACCAACGCCGCCACCTCCGCCACTCGAGCTCTTGCCAACACGTCCTTTTGCGGTGCCCTGCTTCGCTCGCTTCGCCGGTCGGCCCCGGGTCCCCGCCTTGCGCTGGCCTCCGCCGGCGCCGCCGCCCTCATTGTCACCTTTGTTGCACGTTGCGCTCGCCCGATTGCTGTCCCCGCTCGCGCCAGCGTCATCGACAGCAGGTGCAGCAGCATCTGCAGTTGGCGGCTTGTTCGGCTCGTCCGGCCAACTGCGATGCATGGAGACCCATGTGTCAGCTGGCTGCATTGGTTGCATTGGTTGCATTGCAAGACTGTATCCCCTGCAACGCCCTTCTAACATCGACCGCAGCGCTTGCGTGCACGTCGCATTAGTATCAAAAACCATCCATTCACACCCATTGTAAGACACACCTTTTAGGGTACGGCAGCCGTATGACCTGCCTCCGCTTGGGCGGCAGTTGCGCCATGATGTCCCTCTTCAGGCGGCGAATCATGACCTCCCGCGTCAGCAGCCCGTGAAGCTCGACCAGCCGACTGCCACCCGACGTCTCCAGTCGCTTCCGGGCGGGCATCAGCGGCCCCATACTGGGCGCCTCCTGCTTGCGTGCCGCGGAGCTGGGCATGTTGCGGAAGGGCACCATGCGGCCGTCGCAGTAGCGGAAGGCGAAGGCCTGCTTGCTGCTGCCGATGAGACCGGGCTGCAGGGCGTCAACCTGTGTCGGGAGAGAGAAGGGAAGGAAAGGGAAGAAAACAAGGCAGGCAAGTAAGAATGAAACGAGACGCCACTCGCGGATTTGTGACTGATGGTACAAACTTGCAACCTTTCAAGCGAAAGAACCGCCTGATGCCACCCCCTCTCACGCTGTCAAAGCCGCTTTCCGGTCTTGCACACACCGCTCCCCGTGCCCTTTCCCACGCCCCATAACCACGCAGCCCGTCCCCCAGCAGCCATCCCACGTACCTGCCGGAAGAGGTCGTACGGCCTAGACAGGCTGGGCGTGCCGGACAGCAGTACGGCCCTGCGCGTCCTGGCGACCGCAGCGATGCAGGCCTCCGTGTGGGGGCTGTCCGCGTCGCGGCTGTTGGTTGTGCGCAGGTTGTGGGACTCGTCCACGATAACCATGCCCCAGGGCATCGCAGCCATGCAGCGGTCTGCGGCGAATCAGGGGTGTTTTAAAACGGAACGAGAACCGAGTTTCGGAGCGAACCGGGAACCGGGTTTCGGAGCGAGGCAGCGTGTGAGGGGCTGAGGACCGATGGCCGTAAGGAAGATGGCCACTGGCCTGGTTACCGGTACGACAGAAGACAGTTACAAACAGGAGCAGTGATAGCTATGGTACTCTGCTAGGCATACATGTGCATGCAACATGGGGTGACGAAGCCTCATGCCTCAACCATGCATGCGGCCTCACCGGGTCCCCAGCATACTGCCTTGCCGCCGCCACCACCACCACCAGCAACGCTCCGCCCGCCCGCAACACCGTCAGCTGCGGAGGCGCTGCCCTTCCCGGCAGTCTTATCCCCCTTATCTACCGCTGCTGGCGGCGGTGGCGGTGCCAGCCGGATCTTGGAACAGGCGGGACATGTGAGGCGGCGCATCATCTCGTAGCTGGTGATGGTGATGCGGGGAAGCGCCTGCGGGGGCGGGCGGCATGGCGGGGTGAGGCGGTGTAATCGTGTAACGAAGGGAAAGAATGGTTGCAAACCTTTTTCACGCATGAGCCATTTACGTCACAGTACGTAAGCCACCTCGCGGCTCGGTACCAGGCGCAAATGAGGATGATGCATGTAGCAGAGTGAGAGGATCTGCGCATCGGCCCCCGCTCTAGATAACCTTCCACCCACCTGGCCTCTCGCCACTCGGCCAGTTAGGCGGTTGGCCTTGCCCTCGATGACATGGATGTGGCTGGGCCTGCAGGTGCAGAAGCCAGGTGAGGACATGGTCAAGCGTATGACCAGGGGATTTGGGAGATTGTACTCTTCTCGTAACGCCCGCCCGAAGCACAGGAATCCCAAGGCATGCGGGTGAGATCCTCATCACTTTCCTCGTCTTTTCTTTTTCCCAAGCAATGCACGTCCTCTTCCCGGCAAACAACACTCACAAACGCACAGGACTAGTAACCCAAGTAGTGATCACACAAACCGCGAACCCCACCTGATGTGCGGCAGCCACTTCTCCAGCTCCTCCGCCCACACCAGCCGCAGACTCGCGGGCACGATACACAGCAGCGGCCACTCCTCCTCGTAGCACGACGCCAGCGCAATCGCCTGCACCGTCTTGCCCACCCCCATCTCGTCTGCAATCAGGCAGCGGCCGCCCCGCGCCAGCCCAAACTCCACGCCCTGCCGCTGGAAGGGCATGAGCGCGGTCCGCAGGGAGGGAGGCATGCGCTGCAGGCGGGCGGAGATGTCGTCGGGGGAGGCACGCGGGCGGAACTGGCCCCTGTTGGGTTGGGTAGATGAATGGATGACCGGGAGGTCAGAGGGAAAGGGAAGAGTGAAGGGAAATGGGGTAGAGTCAGGTGGAGAGCGGGGAATCGGGAGGCACGATGAAGGGACCCCATAAACCGGGGTAGCGAGGAGGATTCGGAGGTAAACTCCTCCCTAGACATGCACAAGCCGCGGCATGCCAAAACCTGATCCCCGCAGTCGCCCAAGGCCCTTGTACGTTACCTGTACGCCAGGCGCACCGGCTCCGGTATGCGTGAGCCCGCGTTGAAGAGGCTGCAGTGCGGCGGCAGGGGAGCCAGCAGCCGCTCGTAGCAGGACAGCGGGAAGTAGAGCGCGGGGTCCTGCAGGGAGCAGGGACCGTAGTTCAGTGGTGATGTCAAGACATACGTGTTTGGAACGGGAAAGGAGGGGCTGGTTCGGAATATCCGCTGGAGAGAGAAAGGTTGCTCTGGGCGTCCGAATTGCAGGTGAGGTTCTCATGCACCCGTAACAAGCCAGCCGGTTCCTTCCGAGCGTGCATCGTCGATCTGTCAAAACTGACGCCTAATACTACGTCACCCGTGACAGCCGGCTACAAGGCTCTGAAACGACCCCTCCCCACACCTACATCCAGGTCTCCACCCGCGTCCAGAGGCGCCCCCTCAGCTGCTGCTTCCGAGGCAGTCGCAGCCCCTCCAGCCGCAACCACCGCGAGCGCTGCAGCATTGCTTACAGCAGCGTCAGGGGCGGCTGCAGCGCCAGAACCACCTCCTGTTGGGGGAGCCGTGGTAGCGCCGTGACCGGCAGCAGCAGTAGCAGGAGTGCTGGCGTCCGCAACAGCGCTAGCGCGCATGAGCCTCCTGGCCTCCTCGCGAGTGAGGGCGGGGCTGAGGTCGAGCCCGGCTCCCGCCATCACGCAGGCGACGCCGCCCCCCGCAGCCACCGCGTCCTCAGCTCCAGGGAAGGGCATGACCTGCGACCCATGGGTCAGCGTCAGGACCACCATTGCATACATGCTTGAAGCACACGAAGGAAAGGTCACAACACAGTGACCCATGGGTCGAACGGGAGTTCCAATGGCTTGACATTGACAAGCTCCTCTTTTTAGTTACCGGTACACACTGATCCACCCATTCACCTTGAACACGTTGTCCCCCACAATCTCCAGTGACAGCACCGGCTCCCGCAGTCTCGGGTGCGGGTAGTACCGCCAGCCGCACTCGGGGTAGCGGCAGCAGCGCCAGTACCCCATGGGCTCGTACGACGCAGGCGGTGGGCCGCCGTACTGCTGCTGGTAATGCAGCTGCTGTTGCTGGTACTGCGCTTGCACGAAGGCGGATGGCCGGATCCACAGGAGCTCGGCGTTGCATGGCTGGTAGACGCCGGGGCATCTGCGTACCGGTAGCGCAGGTCACACACACAGGATTATGTACTGTTATTTGTACCCGCTTTATGGGTAAGGCATCAGGTGCCTAAAGATTCGTCTCCTAGGAGCATGAGTTGCAGGGCAGTTCAGACCTCTGGTGCCCACCGGTATACTTGAGAGTAAGGAACTCCCCAGAAAGAGGGGAGCTACAGCAGTAACGGACTAAGTCAAATATCCAATCGCCCTTACCTGTCAAACGGACACCTTCCACGATACTCGGTTTCCGGCCGCATGCCCGTCGTCGTGATTGCACCACCGGCCCCGCCGGCGCCGCCTCCCCCAGCGCCTCCAAATGCGGCGCCTCCGAAACCAACTGAAGGAGCGGTTGATGGTGGGGCCTTCGCTCCCTTTAATGTTAGCTGCTGCTGCTGGTATTGCTGGTGCCGCTGCGGCTGTTGTTGTTGATGAGGATGGTGATTCGTAGAGCTAACGGTTGAGGAAAGGTGGTGAGGCTGTTGCATCTGCCGATGTCCCTGTTGTTGTTGTTGCTGCTGCTGTTGTGGCGGTTGCGGCTGTCCGTACGGCGGGTGTTGTTGGCCCGGTTGTACGGCATTGGCGGCGTTGGATCCAGCCCCTTGCTGGCCCCTAGGCGGACCCTGAGGCGGCTGGTGTTTCTGCATGGTACCGTACGACAGTTGCCGCTGTTCAGGTTGTTGGTGCTGTTGCGGCTGTAGGTACTGCGGTTGCGGCGGTGGGTAGCCTGCAGGCTGGGGGCCAAGCTGGGGCCCCATGTGCGGCTGATGTGCTGGTTGCTGCTGATTCCCCGGCAGCGGGTGTCGTACCTGCTGCTGCTGTTGTTGTTGCTGTGCCGGCGGCTGTTGGTATACGGGATGAGCACCGGGGTTGTGATGGTGTTGGTTGTACATCGCCGAAGGTGCCCCCTGCTGTGGCTGTGGCTGTACCGCGGCCGGATGCCCTTGCTGCTGTCCCTGCTGCGGCAGCAAGCTGGGTTGTTGCCAGGGAGCTAACGACCCTCCTCCGCCGCCTCCCGCTTGCGCTGCTGCTGCTCCCAGTGCTGCTGCTCCTGGAGCTCCTGCCGCTGATGAGGTGAATGGCGTTGGCGGTTGCGGTCCCTGCATGCTGCCGGCTACAGCTGCCGGCGCTGTCGTCGTCGGCGGCGGCCATGCAGGCCGTGGTAACCGAGGGTTGTGTGCTACGCTGGTACCCCTAACAACCCCGTTCGAGGCATACCCCAGATGAGATTGTTGTGGTTGTTGAGCAAGCGGCCCTTGAGGTGTGGGATATGACGGTGCAACCGGTGGTGCAGCTGGAGGAGGAAAGGCAACAGCTGTCGGAGGTGGGGGCTGTGGACGGTGTTGCTGGAGAGGTGGCTGTTGCTGCTGCGGGGGCCAAGCTTGAGGGCCGCTTGGCGCATGGGCCTGCGCCTGGTTCAGTTGGTCCGCGCCCTGGTAGTGGTTGCCGTACTGGTAATTTGGCTGTTGCTGCTGCTGAGGCACGTGCTGCTGCTGCTGCTGCTGCTGCGGTGGCGGCACCGCTCCCTGCGGCGGTAGCTCTGGCCGCCGCTGCTGCTGCTGTAACGGAGGCTGTGACGGTACCAACGGGATAGGGCCCTTGGACAGCTGACCCGCCTGCCCCGTTCCTACGCCGTCCCGAGGACTGCCACCGCTGCCACCGAAGCCCAGGTTCCGTACGGCACAACCTGGCCTCAGCGCCGCCGCCGCCGCTGCCGGGGAGCCAATGCCGCCGCGCTTCAATTTGCCCGCCGACGGCGGGGAGCCTGTAAATCGAAGGAACGGGTTGGCGGATGGGATAATCTCGTCATCGTCGCCAGCAGCATCGGCGGCGCCGGCGGTTCCGCTTTTCTTGGCAGCGCGGCGGCCGCCGCCAGGGGTGCAATGGCCGCCGTGCCTGCCCGGAGTGCCGTAGCCCTTGTCCCCATCGCCGCCGCCGTCGCCGCTGCTGCCGCTTCCGCCAGTGCCGCTTCCGCCATGGGCGGAAGCGCCCCGGCCTCCACCGCCGACGACGCTGCTGGAGCCAGCGCTGTGAGAAGTCGACCCAACACCAGCACCGCCTGCCGTACCGCCACCACCACCGCCGCCGTGAACCCCACCACCACCGCCACCGCGACTTTCCCCATCATGCGGCTCGGGCTTTTCTCGTCCATGACAGGAATAGTGCACGCCGTCACCACCCGCAACAGCCATGTTGTGTTCGCCGCCAGCGCCGTTGTTCCTGCCGTCGACAGTACGGCCTTGCCCGTCAGCGGCGGCTCCACTGCCGCTGCCGCCGCCGCTTGCACCAGTGGCATTAGGACCCATGCAAGGTCCTTTCCTAAAGGGCTGCTGCTGTTGCGCCTCCTGCGCAGACTCAGGCCGCTCAGGCCGTAGCCTCAGTGCGTTAGTACCTTCGGGCATGACAGCACCCTGAGGCGCGTTTCCTAGTTGCTGCAGCTGCTGCTCCTGCTGCTGCTGCTGCGGATACCGTGGATAGGAGCCCTGCTGAGGTGGCACGTGTTGACGTTGGTGCGGTTGCGGCAGCGGCCCGTTTTGCAGAGGGGCCGCGCTCTGCAGTTGGACTGACGAGGGGTGTTGATGTTGTCCAAGGCACCATTGCGGGTGAGGTTGTTGATGGCTGTGCGTTAGTTCCGGGCGTTGTTGGGGCTGTTGATGGTGCTGCTGTCGAAAGCTGGCAGGGAAAGGCTGTTGCTGCACTTGCTGCTGCTGTGGATAGGCTTGCGGCGGTGGCGGCGGTTGCAGGGGTTGCTGGTGGTGCAGAGGCTGTTGCTGGGTTCGCTGCTGCTCGGATCGTTGCTGCTCTGGTCGATGTGGTGGTACCGCGCACGTAGCTGAAGTCGCCGGCGCATGAGCTGCAGGCGCGTGAGGGGGCTGCTGCTGCTGCTGCTGACCCTGCGAGCCGTTCTGCATCCGCTGTAACGGGTGACTTGGGGGTTGCTGACAGCTATGCTGCTGTTGTTGCTGTGGCTGTAAGGGTTGTGGCTGCTGCTGCCGCTGTACAAGTTGTGATTGCTGCTGCTGCTGCGCCATGGGTGGATTCTGTGGTGGCAGCAGCCCGGGCTGTTGCGGAGGGTGTTGTTGCTTGTGCTGTGGAGCTGGCCCACCACGATCCTGAAGTTGCTGCTCCAGGTGGGGTGGTGCTTGGGGCTGGGGTACCGGCCCAACCGGTGGTGGCGGCTGCCCAGGCTGCTTCTGCAGATACTGTTGCTGCTGCGCCGCTGGTTGCTGACGGGTGGTGGTGCTCAGCGGTTGCCCAGACGACGGCGGTTGGTGTTGCCTAAACTGAGAGGGGTTTTCCCGCCCCGGTACGCACGGGTTTTGCTGGCCTGCGTGCGAATGCGGCGGATTTGCCGCCTGCAAAGGCGCATGGCTCCCAGGCTGCAATTGGTGCTGCCCGTGCTGCCACTGTCGCCCGGGCTCCGACTGTAGCGGCTGCGGCGGTGGAGCTGGTCGCTGTCCCTGCTCAGCCAACTGACCCGTGGGCCACTGCGGTTGTTGGGGCTCGCGGTGCTGGAGTGAGTTGGGTTGGGGAGGTTGTGGAGGCTGCCCGTGGTTCGTGCCGCTTGTCCGCAAGTGCTCAGGCGCTATTGACTGCTGTTGGTGATGCTGCTGCTGGGCGTGGTGCCCCCTTTGGAGGTTATGACTAGAGCCGTCCCGTTTCTGCTGCTGTTGGGAAGCCTGCGTCGGCACAGAGCTAGAGTTCTGATGGAGCTGCGGAGGCAGCTGCGGCAGGTGCTGCGGCTGGTGTTGCGCAACCGGGAACGGCTGTGGTGGCTGCGGTTGCAGCTGCTGCTGAGGGTATCCGGGATAACGCTCTTGGCCCTGCTGGCGTGTCTGGGCGGGATACTGAGGCAGCTGCTTTTGCAAGGGTTGCAGGTTTTGCCGCTGATGCGGCTGTGACTGCTGCGCCTGCACCTTCGGTTGATGCTGGGGCAGCTGGTTTTGCTGGTTTTGCTGGTTTTGCTGCTGATGCGGCTGCTGTGCTTGTACCTGCGGTTGATGCAGATGCAGCTGGCGTTGCAGTTTCTCCGCCTGCACCAAAGCTTGCTGCTGCGGTTGTTGCGGCCCATGTCGCATGCCCTCCTGCGCTGCATGTATCGAGGCTCGATGGGCCTCGCCTTGTTGCGCCTCTGCTATTGCAGAAGTGGCTAGGCTTGCAGCTCCAGAGCCGCAGGCGGAGGAACCAGAACGTGGTGGACATGAGGCTGGCTGCTGTGGGAGAGGGCCAGGCTGCTGGGCATGCGGTTGCGTCTGCCGCTGCTGCTGTTGGGCAGAATACGGTTGCGGCTGCTGCTGTTGGATAGGCGGGTAAGATCGCCCCTGCGCCTGTGTCGGCACACTCGCATTCCTGCACGATGTCTGCTGGTGGAGACTAGGCCGGGGCAGCACCTGCGATTGGGGCTGGGTTTCGGGACGACAGGAGCCAAATTGCGGCTGGCAAGAGGGGTAAGCAAGAGGTGCATCCGAGGGCAGCGGGCGATAATGGTACTCGTTGATCTGCTGCTGTGCCTGCTGTATCTGCCGCGGCTCCTGGTCCTGGTGTGGGTGTTGGGACTGAATAGGAGGTGCTGGTTGTTGCTGGGGGTTCACTGACATGACACATCCTAGCGGCTGGTTGTGAGGATGCGCCGGCGGATGAACTTCAGAACCGCTCCAAGGTGGTGCCAGGGATAGCTTGGACGACGGCCCGGATTCTCCTGGAGCAACGACGCCGGCAACTCCATAACGTTGACCACCACTAGACGTTGTCGGAAGCCCTGGCCAGGGTCCTTTAGAAGGCACGAAATTGGCCGACGTTGATGATGGGGGATGCTGCCATTGCCGAGAAGCTTGATCTGTAGCTATATCATCCACTGGCAGATTTGCTTTACAGCATAGGTTCTCATGTTGCGCGAAACCGATATGCCCATGGCTGTTTTGTTCCATCGTTAAGCCACATCTAACCGACCTTTAACCTTGCATATGCTTTGCAACCGTAAAATCACAAGAGTTACCAAGTAGTGTGGGTGTATGAGGCAGTTGCTACGTCCGCCAAACGCAGGAACATGCGGAACTCAGCGTTCGCGCCAAACGGAAACATGCTGAAAGCAGTAGGGTTCACTTTAGGCAAACCGGTTGCCCATAGAATTGTGAGGTTTCGCCTTTGTGCGACCCTCGTACTTTAAAATATGACTTCTGAGCATGTACCGTGCAACTCTGGATTCACGGCAACTGTACACACTTGCGAGCTGTTACATGTATGCTCACAGTGGCTAGCTGTTTGGTATACTCTATTCAAACCTTAACTGTTAGTCCATCGCTCCGGTCATGTCGGAGCCCTAGACGTCAGTAACCAACGCAAGTAACAAAGGCCTGCCGATGACGTATGGGGCACTTAGTCCTGCGGCGTCACGCCTGAAAATACTTTTGGAGAATCTACCGCTGCCGGACGAGTGTGTGCAGGAGGCGGTACGTTCCGTGGGTCTTGCTCGGCAGATGGCAAGCGAGCAGTTAACACTCTTGCACTTGACGATCATCAGGAAACGCTCATAAAGCAATGCAGCGAAGCAGAGCTTTCTAACCTAGGGCTAGGGCCTCCTCCGCGCCCCGTCGTACCCCGCGGCCTCCATGATGCTACCAGCGGAAAGCCCATCAGTCCGCAGCAGCGCTTGCATGCCGTCCAGGTGAGGTTGGCGCTGGGCGCTGCGTTGATAGCGTTATAGTTATTATGTCCGGACTATGGCAAGGGAGCTTCCGACGGGATGCTGGCTGGGCTCCCCTGCCTTTTTGACGGTTTCCAGAACACGGTGCCCAGCGTCCCCCCGGCGTTCCCCCTTTCAGTCTATCCCGACCTTTCCACTCAAACTTACCTTGCTTGCGACGCTCCCGCTGCCACGTCACATTGCTGCGTACGACAGCACGTGATAAATTCGCTGCAGTACAACCACACGCCCGGGTACTACTACAATGTCTCCAAGTCACGGCCCTTCTCACGTATCATGGACACAGCGCGGGAGGCGTTGCGAGCAGCCCTGCCAATCAAATGCCTGGAGGTAAGGGCTTTGCCTTTCCCCTTTCGTCTGCACTTTCGTCTGACCCTGTTTACAAAGGCACCTGTTCGTTTGTTCAGCCCACTCATTTCATGCTGCCAGGCGGTCTTCCTGGGCGCTCTGCTGACCGCTGGTTGGCACGAACTGGACCGCTTGCCACTGGCGTTCAAGAGCACGGTTCAAGGCCAGACGTACAGGTACATTGTACTGGATGCAGCAGGTTGCCCAGCGTACGGGGCTGTAAATAGATGCTGCCCCAGCCTTCTTATAACACTGCGTACGGCTAGCCCTTTCCTTGGTCTTCAACGAAGTCCGTCCTTTCCACAACAATGAGAACAACCCCTCATCCCTGTATGCCTCTTTTTCCACGCTTCCCCCCGCCTCGTGGCGCCTCAGGCACATCGTGTTGGTCGTATACCACGCGCCCAGCCGCAAATGGGGCGCTCTGGGGCTGTCTCGCCGACCCGAGCTGATGGACAAGGACCTTGTGTACGACAGCCTGGCAGGTGCGTGTGCAGAAAACTAACCTCATGTGTGTGTTTGGCTTCGGGATGTCGTACGACTCCTTGATACCGGGGCTTGGCTTGCATGTCTTGGATTTTAGGGTGTTGCACGGCAGCCTGACAGGTGTGTTTTTGACGTTGCGCGGGCAACTCAAGGGTGATGGGTGGTGCTGGTGGTATTCACTTAAGCCATGCTGCTTAATCCCAACCCAACGCAATGTACGGGTGCGTGTCCGTTCCGCCGTGTTCGGTGAAGCTACCTGCGACGCGGCTGCTCACCCTCCCTTCCGCCCCCAGACCTCGTATCCGAGTACAAGGCTTCGTACGAGCGCTGGTGGCATATGTTGGCACGGGTAAGGCTTCCATGACCTTACAATACCGCTTGGCGCAATTTTGACGTCAAGGCAGGACCATATCAGCCAGCAGACCTACTCTTCCATGGCTGACCGTACTTTGCCGTACAACCTCATGGTCCTCTGTACGACAGGTGTACGTCGGTCTGCCCCTGGAGCACGACACCTACTACTCGGGCCCTGTGTGCTGGCGCTACCTCACGCTGTCTCTCACGGGCCGCAAACCCTGGGCAGTGCACCGCGCCGCGCTGGACACATTTGCGGGTAGGAGGGAGTTAGGGCGGGAGGGCGCTCGCTTCAACAGGCCGGGAAACTACATTAAAGAGGGCGCTAAAACACTATTTTTAAAGCATTCCTTTCTGTCCCCACCAAACGCCCGCATGTCCACTCAAAACAGTGCAATCACGGCGCCTGGCTGCCAAGTTCCGCGCACTGGGCTGCCAGCCCTCCTCCAACACCAGTCTCAACGGCGGAGAGCCGCTGCCAGTAGGGCTGCAACAAGGGCTGCACCCGCAAACGCAAGCACAGCAGCAGGAACAGGGGCAAGGTCAGGGGCAGGGGCCGGCCTCTGGTGCGCAGGAGGGGTCGCTGGAGAGGGCTGGAGGCAGTGCCGGGAGTAGCGGAGGGTCGCCGTTGTGCAGTGCTGGCGCGGGTGCGGGTGCGGGTGCCGCTTCGAGGTGAGTTGCTGCTACCGTTCGTGGCAGGGCGCTCATGCATGGCCTTGTTTGTCTATCTGTCTAGCAGCACGGCGCTTATTGTTCATGCCTTAGGGTCACTGCAAATGCTTACAAATAACTGCGCGTGCATGCGCAAGAGCACATCTCTGTTCTCCTTGTCCTCACCGTCCTCCCTTGTGTCTTGCGACCTTACAATGCTTGTGCTTCCAGACACATGTATTGTTCCTGTTTCGGGCCAGCCCTTTGCGCTGTCCCATCCCACGGCTGTGAGAGGCTTTGCTACCGTACTCATGCCGCGCAGGTGTGCCAAGTCCGTCTCTCCCAGTCGCCGCCGCCCGCCGCCGCTGCCAGTGCCGCCCCTTCCGCGACGCGCCCTCACACCGCCACGCGGCGTGCTTTCCTCCGCTGCTGCCTCTGCCCTGCTCAGTCCCGTCTCCCCAGCACCCCATGCGTCGACGACGCTAGCGGGAACGTCAACACCACCGGGAGCACACGCAGTAGCAGTTGCAGCAACCGTAGCGTGTACGGCAGGTACGACACCAGGAGCCGCAGCGGCGGCGGCAGCCCCGCCCATGCTGGGCGGTATCCAGGGCCTCAGCCCCATGCGCTGCCGGAGCGCTGTGCCCACACGACCCACACTCAACATCAAGGGCAGGGGAAGTACAGGCATGGATGGTGCCGCCGCAGGCTGCACCGCCGGGCCTACAACACCCACTGCAGCAGGAACGGCAGGCTTGCCGGTATCAGCGACGGAGGGCGGGGGCGGCGGCCCGGCGGGTGTGGCTAGCTGCTCGCCACATGGCTCATTCAGGAGTAGTAATGGCCACAGCGGTTTCGTGTCTCCCTACCTTGCAATGCTTCCCAAGGCCGCCGTGACCCATGCGCTGTCCGCCTCAGCGGGTACCTCCTCCGCATCCCAGCATGGGAGCGCAATGCCTTTATCTGCAGTCGGGGCTGCATCAGGCAAGGAGCAAGCAGCCAATCGAGGGCATCCGAGCACATCCGAGGGCTCTTTGTCGGGTCGCGGCACGGTTATGCGCTCACGCCATCGAGCTGAGCAGCAGCCACCGAACACGGAGACTTCCTCGCAAGCGCCTGCGCCATTTCCGCATTCCCTGCAAGCTCAGTCGCAGACGCCAACACAACCCAACGCGCAGCTGCATGTGCAGTCCCAAGCAGAATTGCAGCCACAGCAGTTAGATGGTCGGCGGTCACGGCAGGTCAGTCGGTCAAGCACGCGGCGTCGCTGTTCAGAACCAGGGGGTGCGGCTGCGTTGGCGGCAGCAGCAGCGGCAGCCACGGCGGAGCACCGAGGCCATGTTAACATTGCAATGAGGGTGCAGGCGCGCATGCTGAGGCAGCAGGTCCGGGCTGAGGAGCGGAGGGGCGGGAAGGGGGATGCAGCGGGAGGGGATGGAGGCGGGGTTGGAGACGAAAGGCCGGGCAGGAAGGTGGGAGAGGCGGCGGCGGTAGATCGAGGTGAGGAAGAGGAGGAGGAAGATACGGAGAGCGCGGAGGAGGATTACTTGAGTGGGGGAAGCGAAGATGGGGGCGATGTTAACGGTGGTGGCGGTACTTGAGGCATGAAGCACCTGTGGGGTTGCGGGATGCCCTGTTGTCCCTTCGGTGCGTGCTGCTTTGTGCGTACCCATGTTCCCCTCCCACTTGCACGAGCTGTACTTCCTGGAGAGAAGGCAGCAGCACTTCATTCAATGGCGTGTGACTAACGCCGTACGCCAGCTCTTTCTTCAATCAAAATGCAGCCCATCTAACTAGAGGAATATTGGTATTATGTGTATGTATATGGACATATAATTTATCATGGCATGGGTAATGCTATTTATGGAACGACGTAATGGGGCCCTGGCAGGTCCAACACAAGCGTAACATAGTTTCTAGCTCGAATTACAGTTCAATGAACCCACAAAGTCTTAGAACTGTGCTTACCCTAATTAACGGCGTGCTCTTGGCTTGTTCAACATGCCTGGCTGCACGCGGACAGTCTGTGCAGCATAGAAGCGACGTTGAGCTGATCCAGAGATGCTTCAATGCTGCGTATAACTCAACTCCCACATCCTTTGGAGCTTTCATGGCCAACAAACCTGTGAGGTAAGTACGTTTCGGTTGGTTATGCCCTTTGGTCCAAAGATCGCAATCGGACAGCATGGTTATATGCAGTCTCAGCATATCTGAAGTATGGATGTCAAGGCGGCAGGCGGAGGTCCCTCTGACCATTTTTACGACAGCTACAATGGACCGCTTGCAGCATTTGGAAGCTCTCGTAAGTGACCGGCATTATCCAGCCAAGCGATATCTCAGCACAGCTGCGACACGAGGCAACATGTCGTATGCAGTGCAGGATGCTGCCCAAAGGCACTGTTTCAGCGGCGGTATACCTCCCGCTTGTGCAGCGGCAAGGGGGCAACCTGTCTCACCGAAACACGGGTCTGCAAAGCCTTGTGACGGACATAATACAGGTGGGGTGTTTTTATAGGGGTCCGGTCTAAAGGTGGGCTAAACGCTGGGCCTGATGGAGCAAAGAGCATGACACGTGTGGATAACAGCCCCGTTCTTTCCTATGCAGCGCATGTTCCAACAACTAGAAGCTAGTCCTGATGCGTGCTCTTTGCGAGTACTCCTGCTGACGGAAGTAACAAATGATCCGGCGATTGCAGCTCTGGTGCCTATCAACGCCCTGCGCAATGCCGCGCTGCTTGCCGTGCGCTCGTCCCTGGTCGCCATGGTCGATGTGGATCTCGGCATCAGCGCCTCCCTCATAGCTGTTCTCCAAAATTCAAGCAGGTTTGCACACACTGCCCAGTGCCCAGTAGGCTCACTGTGAAGCATTGCTGCCTCTTCAGCCCTGGCATGCATATGGCATGCAACCTTGTCGTGTACTGCATCTGCTACTCCACGGTCTCTGATGCGTGCCGTACAAACAGTATACACCACCTGCAACTGACGGCTTTACCGTACCTCTCAACCCACCGTACCTGCAACGCAGGGTCGCAGCAATGCTGAAGGAAGCCTCAGTGATGTGGGTCATGCCGGCTTGGGAGGCTGACCCACATCTTACCCGGGCGGATGCCGAGAACACCGTGCACTCCGTACTGATGGGTAAATGCCGTATTCCCGTATCTATTAACCGTGCACATCTCATTCTATGCTTGACGAGATCGAAATATTTGTGCGCATGCCTCTCGACGTGTTTGACCATGCCTGCAGCCGATAGCACAGGCGTGGCAAAGAAAAGCATGCATGGTGCAAATACCGCGTCCTGCGGGACTGCCGTCATCGTGCGTGGCGACGTGCTACAGAATCTTAACCGGCAAACTTCACCTTGCATGCAGGCGACAAAAACCGCATCGCGCTGCTTTGGTCCGCCCGCCACATCCGTACCTTCTCTGAGGACATATTTCCGCAGGGTCACAACGTCACAAACTACCGACGGTAAGAAGCGACTGGAGACTCCCAGCTAAAGCCACTCAGCTCAACACCGCAGCCCAGTGTGTTCTAGCCCTAGCCATTTGATACCAGCGTGAAACTCATGTGGCCCCGCAAGCTCTAGCCGCCGCTGGAAGCTGTCTACAGTGTGAGTCCTCCTTACTGCCATGCCGCCTACTTGCTGTCTGTGCCTGGCTACGTAGGTGGCTGACGGCATCTGAGCCATACACGGTGGATTACGCACGAGGTTATGAGCCTTGGGGCCTTACAACAAGGTCAGGAATGTGTGTCTGTTTTCCCTTTTGAGTCGGCATGCGCGTGTGTAAGTGATCTACTGTAAATTCTTGCCTGCATGAGAAGGCATGTTCCTCTTAATGCAGAGGTATATCCAGGATGAAGGCCATGAGTCCATCAACCACGATCCCGCCTGGGAGTGGCTCCCTCCCGCACAAACCTTGCAAACGTGTGCGCTTCCAGTTACGGGTATACGACCGGTACACGACGCTAAAAGCCCCAGTGTTTACCTCTTCCTCGTCAGGGAGCGGCATGTACTGCGGCCGTACGACGTCCGGTTTCGGGGCTGCTTCCGTGACAAGGTGACGCATGTGGCGTCCCTGTCGTACAGCGGTACGACATTCAAGGTGCTACCGGACGCGTGGTTGGTACACCAGCCGCATGATCTGTCTGTGGCGGCCTCCATAGCTGTCGGCCGGAACAGCAAAGCCCATCCCAAAGTCAAGGCTTTACAACAGGTGAATCCGTGCACCGTATCGTCCCCTCCGTCTTCCCTTTATCTATGAAACCCCATGAGTGGTTTGCGATAATGCTCAACAGTTCTTGTGCACGCATCCCGTAGGTCCTTGCTTTGTTCTTAGGCAGGGTATGGAATCTTCTGTCGACGTCGCATCTTTCATGATTGCGGCGGCAGCGAGGTTGGTGTACGTCTTTTGACTACGTCGGCTCCGTGTTTTCTTACCACGCAGGCAGTGTACTATCGAGGTGTCAACACGACCAAGTTTACGTTGCACAAGGCTCACTCCATGATCACCAGCGACTCAGCTCTGAGCGCCATGGCCTCTGGCACCTACGTGCCCGTTGTTGGAGAGCAGTTTGAGAACTGCCGTAAGAGCCTGCCGTGGCTTTAACTCTCGGTTTAAGAAGGTTACACTAGAGCAGACCAGCAGACAGAAACGGCTGGCTGTTGTAAACATGGCAAGAGCATGTGCGTGCGGCCATGTGTATGAACTTAGGGCGGCTTTGGCGACAAGGGCTGCAATAGTGCCATCGATGACGTGTTTGACTCGAGGAGCGAGGAGGTCAGTGCAGCTAAGGGGGCAAGACCTGCCAGGACGATTACATCAAGAAAGGTGGGAAGGGCATGGCTTGTTGGAGTGGGGCCACACTCATTGCATCTTTGTACCGTTGTCGAGTTCCGTGGTCCGTCACATTCATCTCGCCCTACTATTGCCCATCCGGTCATCTCCTGATGTCTTCACTTCCCACCATTACCTGCCCGCCTACTCTTCTGGCTGGAGCCATGCCCCAGGGTTCTGCACGCCAGGAGAATGTTCCTTGGAAGCCGTTCCGGGTCGGCGAGAGTCCGTGGCGACCCGTGGGTCATGCCTTCCGTTGTCGTACATCCTGCTACGGACAAGGGTCGCTATACGCCAACTTCGTAACCCAGGACGTATGAACATGTAATAATAAAAAAACCTGCTATCTGCTTGGCCTTACCGTACGCAACATTGTGCTGCACCATGTAAAACCGAGCAGCTGACGTCGAAGGCGCAACGGGCCCACCCGGTGTTTCCTTCCGTCCCCATAGCACAGCCGAAGTTCGCTTATTCAAACCTCGAAAGTGCCTCCTTGTGACCGAGCCGCCCCTCTGGATCAAAGCGGAACGGCAGCAGCTCACTCCAGCCGCTTCCATCACCACCCGCTCCTTCGACCTTCGACCCGCCATCACCAGCTCCTGCTGTTGCAGTGGTGGCAGTGTTGCCTGTTGAGGCGGTGCTGGCCGGGCTCCCTGATGCCTTCCGTACGGCATCAGGTGCCGTTACCGCCGTGGTCGGTGAGGGTTGCGCTGGTGGCGGCGGTGATGAGGATGAGGGCCCTGCTGCAACCATTCGGGCTATGAGCTGCCCAATGCCGGAGCTCATCTTGAATCCGTGACCGGAGCAGGCAGAGCACAGGATCACCTGATGCGAGGAAGGGGAAGGGGGTGCATGTGATGGAATTTAGGTCTCCATACGTGGCTACAAATTGTTTGAAAGCACAAGTGCTGTGGTCGGGTTGGTGCGGGTTTGGCTCTCGGGTAAACGTCTTGAAAGTCAGGAGTTACTGGTCAACGCACCCTTGTACGGGACCACACCTGCGGATGTAAGGGGTGGCGGTCCACTAGGAAGTGGCCGTCCGGCGTGTTGGTGAAGAAGCAGGCGCTGGATGACAACAGGCGCCCGCGGGCTGCCGCTGGGAAGTACGAAGCAACGCCGGCTCGCAGTGCAGCCTCATCAGCAGCATCTGCCGTGCGCTGTACGGCATCTAGAGCAGCCGGATCCCGGATGTCTTGTCGTAGATGGTGATACAGGCCGATCTTGAAGCCTGTACACGGAACACGGTTGTTTTTGCAAGTCATTGGGGCAGTTTTCCGCCGTGCAAGATTGGGTGACAGTAAAGCAAGGGTTTACTAGCACTGTAATAGCGATTGACACGGTTGTGTACACCATGTGACAGCACAGTACGAAACGGCATAAGCATAATTGCATGTGCAGGTCGTACCTGGAAGTTCGCCGTGCTCCGGGAAGCCGTAGTAGGCGGTACCGCCGGGGCTCTCCTCCAACACGAACACCGGGAAGCGTTCGGGCGTAAAGTCGCGTCGGGCGGAGGCTGTACAAAGCGAGTAAGGAGCAAGGGGGGCTGTTTAACATGGACGGCGAAGCGCCTTACACAGCCGCTGCGAATGAAATGAACCGGTGGGAAACGGCTGCCTGGGAGCGAAATACCTTCATGGACTGTTTCACATGCATGGCAGTGTTTCACGTGCCGCCCTTGCAGCCTTGCCTTCCCGTGCAGTAACCTAGTTCGTGCCCAGCTCCAGCACGCATGCGAGGACGCCTCACAGCAAGGTTCGTGTTTCACAGCATTCGTTATTAGCCGAACCCACCTTCAATGTCAAACCACCCGACCACCTGGCGTTCCGGTACGCATAAGTCCTGGTGATTGAGTTTGATAAGTAATGTGTGTTAGCCTGTTTCCTATACTGAAAATGGACATGCTTCCAGCAGCCCCATGCTCACCCGCAACTCCGGGACTAATTGCCCAATCCACGGACCCGGCGCCATCACCACAGCCCCTGCCGTTATAGTGCGACCACCACCGCCACTGCCGGCCTCTCCAGCAACCTGCAACAGCGACATATTACCAGGCTTGCCAGCGCTTGGCGTCGGCAACGATGCGCAGCTACCGCCGATGACAGAGGCCGATGATTGCAAACCCACCACGTCCGAGGTGGGCACCGTTGTCAGCGTAACCGGTGAGTCGTTGGAATCTCCTTCCGTGTGCCATGATGTCACCGTTTCACCAACCACCACCTCCGCTCCCAGCCGCTGCGCCAGGGTCACGTGGGCCTAAGGCACGGGCGGGCAACAACGCAAGCAGGCGGCCATTCACGTATTAATTGCCAATTCATGCAGCAAAGCCAAGCCATGGTTTATTTGTTTGGGAATGCGCAGTGAAACAGTGCAGGCACTGGCTTCGTAAAGGGTGATACACACACTGGCAGAATTGTATTAATGCGGCCTACCTGTACAATCCTCTCAGGCGCAAGTACCCCGCCATCTGGCTGGTAGAGAGCCCGCCAGTGCTCCGGAACCCGGTAGGCTGTCGTACAACAGGGGAGGGATATGATGGGTCGCTGACCAAATAAGCGGGCGAAGGGCCTCTGAAATGCATGTCAGCAAGCTGCTTGCGCACTTAGTATTTGCGATCAGGCAACGGTTAGGAGTACGGCACCTGTACAGCGTACAGCCTTCAAGGCCATGATGTCGTACGGCATGCATGCACAGACAGAGGCACGATAATTGGCATCAGTTTTACCTTTCTCCGCACAGCGCACCTGGGAAACGCCTAGTCAGCTCCGGCCCAGTCAAGATCTCGTGCTAAGGGGTTCGCGGTATTGACATACATGAAAGGCGGAATGGACATGACATACATGCACGGCATGCATGTTGGGTGCAGGTGTCACGTATCGTTGTACGTTGGTGTTACGGTAACTACCGACTGAGAGCCGGCATTGCTATATATGGTGCCTTTTGCTCGTTCCTGCTATGTACCCTGGCAAGTGCAATCAAGGCCAACAATAACAAACAACTCACCACTGCCTGTCGTTTCCGCTGCCCAGTATACATATGTAATACCACCCCGTACCGGAATGGTAGCTAGCCTTAAGCTCTAACATGCATGCACGCGTATGCTTCAAAGCACTGATCCCGGCCAATGTGTCTGCCCTGCCCATTCCGTCCGACCTGCAGCCCATGAGCCCTTGCTGACTCCAGTGCCCTCTCAAACACCGATCCCACATCTAGCATGCCTGTTCGCTGGAAGAGCGGAGCCGGGGACGCAGTCGGCGCCTGCAATTGCGAACACAAGCACCCAAGCATTTCTCCTCGGTCGACAATGTTGCTCGGTGCAGTTGAATTAACACGCTCAGCAATTGTTAACATACACAGGGAAGGAAAGGATAGTGGATGGACAGGCGCACCCAGCAACCGCCAAGCTTTCAGGTTAATGCGTCACAAAGTCAACAAACTCAACGCAATCTGAGCTGGTGAGCAGCCAGTCAATGTTATATACAGTGCCTGTACCGTGGTCAATAAACTCACCGACCTGTTTGCCGTGGGCAAGCGGTTGTTCCATAAGCTCGTCTTGCAACTCCAGGAACAAACGAAGGCTGCGTTTCTGCCATTCATCAGATACGCATGGCATGAGGCACAAATGTACGCAGGATCATCCGGGAGCATTTAACGAGATAGATAACGAACTATCATGCATAGATCTCCTAGAGGGGAGCCCAGGTGACAGCCTTACAAAGAGGCTGGGTGTAGCTGCCCCTAGCCGTCTAAACCCCCCACCTAGCCCTGGTCCTCATTGCCTCGTCTATTTAGGATTGCACAGAATCACCCACCAGAAGAGGCCCGTACTGCAGCCCCTCAAAGTAGGCGAGGCGAATGATGCGAGAGGCGCCATGTGAGGACCCCAATGCATGTCCCACGGGTCGATGTCGCTCTATGCCGATGACCTGCGCGTGTGCCGCGGTTGTAGATGCGTGCAGGGCTGGCTGTCAGCGTTTGTTCAGACCCATCCATACAAGTACCGTAATACCCATAACATCCACACACGCGTGTTCTCCCCAACACCAGTGAGGGCTGACAGCGCTGCCCCATTCACCATGCATGATGACTAAAGAGCTTACCCCAGCTGACCCCCCTTCCCGTCATCCTTCCGCGTCACCGAATCGGACCTAACCATGTAGTGTAAGGGCACACCGGCGGACGTGCGCTGGCGATAACTGACGACGCAAGATTTGCGGACGGATGTACGTGTCAGTCGCCCGTCTTACCTTCAGGCCTGACCGGGCTATGTGGTACAGTGCCGAGCTGCCGAAAGCACCTAGTCCTATCACGGCCACATCATAGCTAGAGGGCAAGGGGAACAGGATGGGCATAGGGGCTGCAGTGATGGGCGTGCCTTTTCCAGAAGACGGCGCTCAGTTTGCGGTACACTGGGTACCATTATCAGCAGATACCATCACCAGACCTACATCTAACAGGGCATCGACCGCCCTACCCTAGGGGGCACGCCGTGCATGAGGCAGGGAGCCGTGCCCAACAGAGACAGGGACAAGCGCCTAGGTCCCAGGGACGCAACTCAGACATGCTGCCAAACCAGCTCCCTGTTCGATATGCAGGCACTGCCATCCCAGCATCTGGAACAGAGGCCGGCAACCAGGGTCCCCGTGAAATGCGACATGCCAATCCATATACGGCGCTTAGACGTACATGGATTGCAGTGCACCTAATTCAAATTTACGTATTGGGCCTATTCAGTCTAGACGCACATCCTTACTTATGTATGCGCGCTTGGAGGCCAGCGGGTACACCCACAGCAGCGGTTGCAATTGGCAAGTAGGAAAAGCTAGCTTGCAGAGCATTTGTCCTTGTTGGATTGAGAATGATTGGAAGTAAAGCTGCAGCTACGCCTGTTCTGTTGGTAATTGCCATACGGTTTGCTAGTCTTCAAGGGCGATACGGTATGCAACTAGGAATGGGTTGCCTCGCAATCTTTAGGATATTGTTTGGAAAACCGAAAACGCATAAAATGGAGTATGTGTGCTTTGCGCGAACTAGATTACTGTGAAAGACATTTCGTCATTACAATGCGCTGTACGATTGGTAGCACCTTCCTACTGTAAAGTAATTGTAACTATATATTTGTTACTATGTCTATCTGTCCCCTCCCGCTCGATGGATGCATGGGGTCTGGTCAGTAGGGGGGTTACGTGCGTGCGTGAGGGACGTATACATGTGGGTATGATGCCGAGCAGGCGGCTTGTGCGGTCGTCATGGTGGCGCTTCGGCTGGTCGAGCATGGCAAAAGCAGCAGGCCGAAAGCTAGCGCGTCCAAGAGGTCCGGGCGAGTAATGGTTTGCAAGGTGCTACCCCCAAAACGGGGGAGGAGAGCAAAAGCGTATCGAGACCAGGTTTCGATCCTGGGACCTCGGGGTTATGAGCCCCGCACGCTTCCGCTGCGCCATCTCGATCTCGGGATGTCAAACTCTCAATCCGCATGCATATGGGGCGAAAACGGGCCTGGGATTGTACGGCAACCCCCTCTCCGCACGCCCATCCACGCTCGGGCAGTCCAGCTGGACCCCAGCGTGCCAGGCCTCCGCGCACGCTTTAAGGGGAGCTGGCAAGGGTGCTGGGCGCCAGGGACTGGTCCATGACAGCCTGCGCCTTGAGAAGACCCCGCTCGTAGTAACCCGCAACTGGGCGAGTGGCCGGGCGGACCCCTACCTGAGCCGCGCGTAAGGCCCGCAACTCTGAGAATCCCACCCGCGCCTGCAGCATGCCACAAGAGTCAGATAGAAGTGATCCCGACCCTCAATCAATTGCGGAAAAAGATGCTTACTTACGGGACAGGGGGGCTCGGAAACGGGAGGGCCCTTTAGCGGCGACGAGACGCCAATGATAGACGGTGACAAGCCCACCCAACCAGCAAGGGGGGAAACCCCCGGGCTTACGGCCGGGGCCGGCAGTGGGCCCAGCAATCCCAGTGGACACGCAGCAGCGCCTCGACCCAGCCGCCCAAGTAATGCGTCTTCCGACATGACGGCCCCAGGGTAGTTGAGCACTGCCCCGGGATACACCTGCGCAGCGCTGCAACGAGTAAGAAAGGCCCGCAGCACAGGCCGAACCTGAAACAGTATGCCAAAGGCCTACCGACCTCCGTAACAGGCTGCAAGCCCGGTCCCAGAACGGGAAAGTCCAGCCCCCACGAAGGCGCCGGGTCGGCGGACCCCTTGCCGGGAAACCCAAGGTCAACAGCCGTTCCCGGACGCAGAGGAATATTGTCCATTATGCCCTGAGTGCAGGCCCGAAAGAATTACTCGAGGTAGATTACATACATAGGGTGCTCGCTACCCCTTACCGCCACAGAAAAGTTCAGTGCTCCAGGTGGAGAAGCCGGAAGGCATCTTAACAAACTAACGAACTCGTCGTATGAGAGGCTCGCTACTCCGTTCGCGCTAGGGCTGGCGCGAACGAACGTGAGAGCCCCTCATACGGCGAAGAATTCCGTACGTTGGCTCGCCCCGATTAGGGGCGTAGTCTTAGCGTTCACTCAAAATAGTCCGGACCGAGGCGTTATGTCCTTTTTGTACCGTGAACATGTCCTATGGTGTATCCCTGTACAGTTTGTATGTACCTGCATCGAGGTCGCAGAATCGCTCGAACAAGGTGGCGTTGTATTCGTTGCTGTGTTTTGAGTATAACGGTATGTTGAAAAAGTGACGGGCTTCGAGTTGGCCTAGGGTTCAGAAGACGACCCAAGTGTCGTACTTGTCGGCGGAAACAAAGTGCTGTTGGCAGGTTTGTCCAGGTGATTCGTAATCTCCATAGCAATGTCATTGTAGCGTTGTAACGCTGGAAACAACGTTTAGCCCATAAGCCAAGGTTAAGTTGCCTCTTGATGTGCCTCCCTCAAGGCTGACTTGCCTCTTGCAAAAAACAAAACTGTTAAAGCGAATATGTTGGTTAGAATATAGAAAGCTTAGTTGTAGATCAATACAAGCTGCTTAGCAAAGGCTGCCGCTGCCGCGGCGGCCGCAGAGACACAAAGTGGGCATCGTCCCTCTACGTTACATTCGTTCGTTCATTTCGTTCGTTCAACGCGCACCGCTGAAAAGTGGATCGAAATACGTGCTCGTTTCACGTTTTCGAGGCGTCCCTCGCCCGACATGGACTTCGTCGCAATCCAAAACCGCAAGAAGAGCTTAGGCATGGTGTTAGGTCGCAGTTCCAAATCGACAATCCACACGTGTCGCTGGCTGCAAATACAGCCACGGCCATTGCTAACGAGCCAAGATATGCACGCACCGCAGCATCAGAAGGCGCAGCTGTGGCTGCTTACTGCACAGACATGCTCTCACAGCGGGAAGGGCCTTTGGTCAGAGCGGCTTGGGCGGACGAAAACATCGTACTCTGGGTAGCGGTTGCCTTTGAATGCAACCTGACCGTTTGGCATGCCGACGGCACCGGGTGTCGGGCCCTTTCCTACGCATATGGCGGCAACAGCGAAGAAATGCACTTAGCCTTTTATGCGGGTCATTACGAACCAGTTGTACGAAGCACCACAGCACATCCACTGCCTGACCCCACCCGCCAACATGCAAGCGTCCAACGCACCAAAACAACTCCTCAATTGCCAATCCAACCCAAGTCTAGCCCAACAGCATCGCTGAAGTTGTGCGACCAGGTGCTCTTAGCTGCAGAGAGGCTGTGCATGCCAGAGCAATCACACACGCGCATTAAATCCCATAAGCAGCTTGCAGATGCCCTTGTGACAGAGCTTGCACGTCATGGCCAAAGTGCTTTAAACAGCCAGGTATACAATATCATCACGAGGTCGTGCCCAAGGACCGAGCTGGCGCATCTACGCATATCACTGACATGTAATACGCATCCCAACTGTACAACCTCCCTCCACTACGCTCCGCTAGCTCCAACAAAGTCAGCACTGATACAGCCTGGGCACTACTTGACAGCGAGTTCGCTTTTTAAAATGGGGGCGAGCCCCGGTGTCTGCGAAGCTGACGGGTTATTAAGCCTACCATTCTGGTCGGCCGCTGGAATTGCGTCCCTTAACACGGCGGTAAGGGACCGCCGGCCTTCCGCCTTGCTTCCTCGGAAATTGATCGATTGCTGCCCGCAGGCCTATCTGGGTCTTCCGCCCAGCGGTTCTTTTGCGTTGCCGGCGCCTGTTCTCCCGGGCGCGCCGTTCGTGGGGAACCCTGGCTTGCTGAGTCCTTTCTCGGCTTCTCCTCTCTCCACCTATCAGGTGGGCGGGTTTGATGGATGGCCTCGTCTCTGCTCGGTTTCTGACTGCGTATTGCGCAGGTTCCTTTCGGCGCCATACCGAGTTCTTCGGTCACCCCGGCGTACGGTCTGATCGGGCAGCAGGGTTGGCCTGTTGCGTCGTCTTACCCGCCCGCACCGGCCGCTCCCGTCGCTCCCCTCTGGGGCTCAAGTTCTGCCCCCGGGCCTGTGAGCGTGCCCACCTTGCCCGTGCCTAGCCAGGTAGGCTTCTTGGCCCTTGTCTGTTCAGTCGCTCGATCTGACCCGAGGAGGGGAGCTAAAGCCTGGCGAGAAACCGCGCTTGCAAGGAGCGGGATGGTCCGAAAGGGATGTCCGAACCACGGGTCACTCGTCCAAGCCATGCCCATCACGGTTCAGTTAGTTGCCCCAAGTGAGCTGCACACCGAAGGCAGCACATACTCAGCGCACGGGGGTTGCATGGTATTCGTGCTTTATGTATGTGTCGTGTTGCTCGCTCCTTTGCCTGTGACTGCAGTCGTCCGCCATACAAGCCCACCCAAGCAACACAAGCAGGCAGCTGGCGCCTTCTGCGCCACCCTGGGTTCATTTTGCGACGCACTTAACACACCTCGTACGATGACGCTCACAGGGGCCACCCGCCCGGGTTAGGCTTGAGACGGAAGGAGCACCAGAGCATCTACCAGAGCAAGGCGTCTTTATCTAGATAAAGACGCCTTGTCGTGTGCAAGTCGTGTTCCTAGGACCAACCGTCTAACTGTCTTGTCGAAATTGGAAGGAGATACGCAAAACTCACAATCCGCATGCATATGGGGCGAAAACGGGCCTGGGATTGTACGGCAACCCCCTCTCCGCACGCCCATCCACGCTCGGGCAGTTCAGCTGGACCCCAGCGTGCCAGGCCTCCGCGCACGCTTTAAGGGGAGCTAAAGCCTGGCGAGAAACCGCGCTTGCAAGGAGCGGGATGGTCCGAAAGGGATGTCCGAACCACGGGTCACTCGTCCAAGCCATGCCCATCACGGTTCAGTTAGTTGCCCCAAGTGAGCTGCACACCGAAGGCAGCACATACTCAGCGCACGGGGGTTGCATGGGATTCATGCTTCATGTATGTGTCGTGTTGCTCGCTCCTTTGCCTGTGACTGCATGCAGTCGTCCGCCGTACAAGCCCACTCAAGCAGGCAGCTGGCGCCTCCTGCGCCACCCTGGGTTCATTTTGCGACGCACTTAACACACCTCGTACGATGACGCTCACAGGGGCCACCCGCCCGGGTTAGGCTTGAGACGGAAGGAGCACCAGAGCATCTACCAGAGCAAGGCGTCTTTATCTATCTAGATAAAGACGCCTTGCTATCGACGTCCGGGGATGCCCTGCTGACACTGGCGAGGGGAGCTTGTTTTGCAGTGCAGGATGAACGCATGAGCCATCGGCAAAGAGGTGATTGTAGCCCACCTTACCTGACGTCTCGTACATACAATGGCTGCCTGCAACCTATCTGCTACCGGCATGGAGACATGCACCTTGTGACCTGACCTGACGCTGCCAACGCCCGAAGAGCCTGCTGTTTATCCAGGTGCCCCAAACTCATCAACCTCTGTCCTCAACGCCTCCTGTGCATGATCTCTCTCTCTCTCTCTCCTCCCGCTCGATGGATGCATGGGGGCTGGTCAGTAGGGGGGTCACGTGCGTGCGTGAGGGACGTATATGTGTGGGTATGATGCCGAGCAGGCGGCTTGTGCGGTCGTCATGATGGCGCTTCGGCTGGCAAAAGCAGCAGGCCGAAAGCTAGCGCTTCCAAGAGGTCCGGGCGAGTAATGGTTTGCAAGGTGCTACCCCCAAAACGGGGGAGGAGAGCAAAAGCGTATCGAGACCAGGTTTCGATCCTGGGACCTCGGGGTTATGAGCCCCGCACGCTTCCGCTGCGCCATCTCGATCTCGGGATGTCAATCTCACAATCCGCATGCATATGGGGCGAAAACGGGCCTGGGATTGTACGGCAACCCCCTCTCCGCACGCCCATCCACGCTCGGGCAGTTCAGCTGGACCCCAGCGTGCCAGGCCTCCGCGCACGCTTTAAGGGGAGCTAAAGCCTGGCGAGAAACCGCGCTTGCAAGGAGCGGGATGGTCCGAAAGGGATGTCCGAACCACGGGTCACTCGTCCAAGCCATGCCCATCACGGTTCAGTTAGTTGCCCCAAGTGAGCTGCACACCGAAGGCAGCACATACTCAGCGCACGGGGGTTGCATGGGATTCATGCTTCATGTATGTGTCGTGTTGCTCGCTCCTTTGCCTGTGACTGCATGCAGTCGTCCGCCGTACAAGCCCACTCAAGCAGGCAGCTGGCGCCTCCTGCGCCACCCTGGGTTCATTTTGCGACGCACTTAACACACCTCGTACGATGACGCTCACAGGGGCCACCCGCCCGGGTTAGGCTTGAGACGGAAGGAGCACCAGAGCATCTACCAGAGCAAGGCGTGCGGGGATGCCCTGCTGACACTGGCGAGGGGAGCTTGTTTTGCAGTGCAGTGCAGGATGAACGCATGAGCCATCGGCAAAGAGGTGATTGTAGCCCACCTTACCTGACGTCTCGTACATACAATGGCTGCCTGCAACCTATCTGCTACCGGCATGGAGACATGCACCTTGTGACCTGACCTGACGCTGCCAACGCCCGAAGAGCCTGCTGTTCATCCAGGTGCCCCAAACTCATCAACCTCTGTCCTCAACGCCTCCTGTGCATGATCTCTCTCTCTCTCTCCTCCCGCTCGATGGATGCATGGGGGCTGGTCAGTAGGGGGGTCACGTGCGTGCGTGAGGGACGTATATGTGTGGGTATGATGCCGAGCAGGCGGCTTGTGCGGTCGTCATGATGGCGCTTCGGCTGGCAAAAGCAGCAGGCCGAAAGCTAGCGCTTCCAAGAGGTCCGGGCGAGTAATGGTTTGCAAGGTGCTACCCCCAAAACGGGGGAGGAGAGCAAAAGCGTATCGAGACCAGGTTTCGATCCTGGGACCTCGGGGTTATGAGCCCCGCACGCTTCCGCTGCGCCATCTCGATCTCGGGATGTCAAACTCACAATCCGCATGCATATGGGGCGAAAACGGGCCTGGGATTGTACGGCAACCCCCTCTCCGCACGCCCATCCACGCTCGGGCAGTTCAGCTGGACCCCAGCGTGCCAGGCCTCCGCGCACGCTTTAAGGGGAGCTAAAGCCTGGCGAGAAACCGCGCTTGCAAGGAGCGGGATGGTCCGAAAGGGATGTCCGAACCACGGGTCACTCGTCCAAGCCATGCCCATCACGGTTCAGTTAGTTGCCCCAAGTGAGCTGCACACCGAAGGCAGCACATACTCAGCGCACGGGGGTTGCATGGGATTCATGCTTCATGTATGTGTCGTGTTGCTCGCTCCTTTGCCTGTGACTGCATGCAGTCGTCCGCCGTACAAGCCCACTCAAGCAGGCAGCTGGCGCCTCCTGCGCCACCCTGGGTTCATTTTGCGACGCACTTAACACACCTCGTACGATGACGCTCACAGGGGCCACCCGCCCGGGTTAGGCTTGAGACGGAAGGAGCACCAGAGCATCTACCAGAGCAAGGCGTCTTTATCTATCTAGATAAAGACGCCTTGCTATCGACGTCCGGGGATGCCCTGCTGACACTGGCGAGGGGAGCTTGTTTTGCAGTGCAGGATGAACGCATGAGCCATCGGCAAAGAGGTGATTGTAGCCCACCTTACCTGACGTCTCGTACATACAATGGCTGCCTGCAACCTATCTGCTACCGGCATGGAGACATGCACCTTGTGACCTGACCTGACGCTGCCAACGCCCGAAGAGCCTGCTGTTTATCCAGGTGCCCCAAACTCATCAACCTCTGTCCTCAACGCCTCCTGTGCATGATCTCTCTCTCTCTCTCTCCTCCCGCTCGATGGATGCATGGGGGCTGGTCAGTAGGGGGGTCACGTGCGTGCGTGAGGGACGTATATGTGTGGGTATGATGCCGAGCAGGCGGCTTGTGCGGTCGTCATGATGGCGCTTCGGCTGGCAAAAGCAGCAGGCCGAAAGCTAGCGCTTCCAAGAGGTCCGGGCGAGTAATGGTTTGCAAGGTGCTACCCCCAAAACGGGGGAGGAGAGCAAAAGCGTATCGAGACCAGGTTTCGATCCTGGGACCTCGGGGTTATGAGCCCCGCACGCTTCCGCTGCGCCATCTCGATCTCGGGATGTCAAACTCACAATCCGCATGCATATGGGGCAAAAACGGGCCTGGGATTGTACGGCAACCCCCTCTCCGCACGCCCATCCACGCTCGGGCAGTTCAGCTGGACCCCAGCGTGCCAGGCCTCCGCGCACGCTTTAAGGGGAGCTAAAGCCTGGCGAGAAACCGCGCTTGCAAGGAGCGGGATGGTCCGAAAGGGATGTCCGAACCACGGGTCACTCGTCCAAGCCATGCCCATCACGGTTCAGTTAGTTGCCCCAAGTGAGCTGCACACCGAAGGCAGCACATACTCAGCGCACGGGGGTTGCATGGGATTCATGCTTCATGTATGTGTCGTGTTGCTCGCTCCTTTGCCTGTGACTGCATGCAGTCGTCCGCCGTACAAGCCCACTCAAGCAGGCAGCTGGCGCCTCCTGCGCCACCCTGGGTTCATTTTGCGACGCACTTAACACACCTCGTACGATGACGCTCACAGGGGCCACCCGCCCGGGTTAGGCTTGAGACGGAAGGAGCACCAGAGCATCTACCAGAGCAAGGCGTGCGGGGATGCCCTGCTGACACTGGCGAGGGGAGCTTGTTTTGCAGTGCAGGATGAACGCATGAGCCATCGGCAAAGAGGTGATTGTAGCCCACCTTACCTGACGTCTCGTACATACAATGGCTGCCTGCAACCTATCTGCTACCGGCATGGAGACATGCACCTTGTGACCTGACCTGACGCTGCCAACGCCCGAAGAGCCTGCTGTTCATCCAGGTGCCCCAAACTCATCAACCTCTGTCCTCAACGCCTCCTGTGCATGATCTCTCTCTCTCTCTCCTCCCGCTCGATGGATGCATGGGGGCTGGTCAGTAGGGGGGTCACGTGCGTGCGTGAGGGACGTATATGTGTGGGTATGATGCCGAGCAGGCGGCTTGTGCGGTCGTCATGATGGCGCTTCGGCTGGCAAAAGCAGCAGGCCGAAAGCTAGCGCTTCCAAGAGGTCCGGGCGAGTAATGGTTTGCAAGGTGCTACCCCCAAAACGGGGGAGGAGAGCAAAAGCGTATCGAGACCAGGTTTCGATCCTGGGACCTCGGGGTTATGAGCCCCGCACGCTTCCGCTGCGCCATCTCGATCTCGGGATGTCAAACTCACAATCCGCATGCATATGGGGCGAAAACGGGCCTGGGATTGTACGGCAACCCCCTCTCCGCACGCCCATCCACGCTCGGGCAGTTCAGCTGGACCCCAGCGTGCCAGGCCTCCGCGCACGCTTTAAGGGGAGCTAAAGCCTGGCGAGAAACCGCGCTTGCAAGGAGCGGGATGGTCCGAAAGGGATGTCCGAACCACGGGTCACTCGTCCAAGCCATGCCCATCACGGTTCAGTTAGTTGCCCCAAGTGAGCTGCACACCGAAGGCAGCACATACTCAGCGCACGGGGGTTGCATGGGATTCATGCTTCATGTATGTGTCGTGTTGCTCGCTCCTTTGCCTGTGACTGCATGCAGTCGTCCGCCGTACAAGCCCACTCAAGCAGGCAGCTGGCGCCTCCTGCGCCACCCTGGGTTCATTTTGCGACGCACTTAACACACCTCGTACGATGACGCTCACAGGGGCCACCCGCCCGGGTTAGGCTTGAGACGGAAGGAGCACCAGAGCATCTACCAGAGCAAGGCGTCTTTATCTATCTAGATAAAGACGCCTTGCTATCGACGTCCGGGGATGCCCTGCTGACACTGGCGAGGGGAGCTTGTTTTGCAGTGCAGGATGAACGCATGAGCCATCGGCAAAGAGGTGATTGTAGCCCACCTTACCTGACGTCTCGTACATACAATGGCTGCCTGCAACCTATCTGCTACCGGCATGGAGACATGCACCTTGTGACCTGACCTGACGCTGCCAACGCCCGAAGAGCCTGCTGTTTATCCAGGTGCCCCAAACTCATCAACCTCTGTCCTCAACGCCTCCTGTGCATGATCTCTCTCTCTCTCTCTCCTCCCGCTCGATGGATGCATGGGGGCTGGTCAGTAGGGGGGTCACGTGCGTGCGTGAGGGACGTATATGTGTGGGTATGATGCCGAGCAGGCGGCTTGTGCGGTCGTCATGATGGCGCTTCGGCTGGCAAAAGCAGCAGGCCGAAAGCTAGCGCTTCCAAGAGGTCCGGGCGAGTAATGGTTTGCAAGGTGCTACCCCCAAAACGGGGGAGGAGAGCAAAAGCGTATCGAGACCAGGTTTCGATCCTGGGACCTCGGGGTTATGAGCCCCGCACGCTTCCGCTGCGCCATCTCGATCTCGGGATGTCAAACTCACAATCCGCATGCATATGGGGCAAAAACGGGCCTGGGATTGTACGGCAACCCCCTCTCCGCACGCCCATCCACGCTCGGGCAGTTCAGCTGGACCCCAGCGTGCCAGGCCTCCGCGCACGCTTTAAGGGGAGCTAAAGCCTGGCGAGAAACCGCGCTTGCAAGGAGCGGGATGGTCCGAAAGGGATGTCCGAACCACGGGTCACTCGTCCAAGCCATGCCCATCACGGTTCAGTTAGTTGCCCCAAGTGAGCTGCACACCGAAGGCAGCACATACTCAGCGCACGGGGGTTGCATGGGATTCATGCTTCATGTATGTGTCGTGTTGCTCGCTCCTTTGCCTGTGACTGCATGCAGTCGTCCGCCGTACAAGCCCACTCAAGCAGGCAGCTGGCGCCTCCTGCGCCACCCTGGGTTCATTTTGCGACGCACTTAACACACCTCGTACGATGACGCTCACAGGGGCCACCCGCCCGGGTTAGGCTTGAGACGGAAGGAGCACCAGAGCATCTACCAGAGCAAGGCGTCCGGGGATGCCCTGCTGACACTGGCGAGGGGAGCTTGTTTTGCAGTGCAGGATGAACGCATGAGCCATCGGCAAAGAGGTGATTGTAGCCCACCTTACCTGACGTCTCGTACATACAATGGCTGCCTGCAACCTATCTGCTACCGGCATGGAGACATGCACCTTGTGACCTGACCTGACGCTGCCAACGCCCGAAGAGCCTGCTGTTCATCCAGGTGCCCCAAACTCATCAACCTCTGTCCTCAACGCCTCCTGTGCATGATCTCTCTCTCTCTCTCCTCCCGCTCGATGGATGCATGGGGGCTGGTCAGTAGGGGGGTCACGTGCGTGCGTGAGGGACGTATATGTGTGGGTATGATGCCGAGCAGGCGGCTTGTGCGGTCGTCATGATGGCGCTTCGGCTGGCAAAAGCAGCAGGCCGAAAGCTAGCGCTTCCAAGAGGTCCGGGCGAGTAATGGTTTGCAAGGTGCTACCCCCAAAACGGGGGAGGAGAGCAAAAGCGTATCGAGACCAGGTTTCGATCCTGGGACCTCGGGGTTATGAGCCCCGCACGCTTCCGCTGCGCCATCTCGATCTCGGGATGTCAAACTCACAATCCGCATGCATATGGGGCAAAAACGGGCCTGGGATTGTACGGCAACCCCCTCTCCGCACGCCCATGCACGCTCGGGCAGTTCAGCTGGACCCCAGCGTGCCAGGCCTCCGCGCACGCTTTAAGGGGAGCTAAAGCCTGGCGAGAAACCGCGCTTGCAAGGAGCGGGATGGTCCGAAAGGGATGTCCGAACCACGGGTCACTCGTCCAAGCCATGCCCATCACGGTTCAGTTAGTTGCCCCAAGTGAGCTGCACACCGAAGGCAGCACATACTCAGCGCACGGGGGTTGCATGGGATTCATGCTTCATGTATGTGTCGTGTTGCTCGCTCCTTTGCCTGTGACTGCATGCAGTCGTCCGCCGTACAAGCCCACTCAAGCAGGCAGCTGGCGCCTCCTGCGCCACCCTGGGTTCATTTTGCGACGCACTTAACACACCTCGTACGATGACGCTCACAGGGGCCACCCGCCCGGGTTAGGCTTGAGACGGAAGGAGCACCAGAGCATCTACCAGAGCAAGGCGTCCGGGGATGCCCTGCTGACACTGGCGAGGGGAGCTTGTTTTGCAGTGCAGGATGAACGCATGAGCCATCGGCAAAGAGGTGATTGTAGCCCACCTTACCTGACGTCTCGTACATACAATGGCTGCCTGCAACCTATCTGCTACCGGCATGGAGACATGCACCTTGTGACCTGACCTGACGCTGCCAACGCCCGAAGAGCCTGCTGTTCATCTAGGTGCCCCAAACTCATCAACCTCTGTCCTCAACGCCTCCTGTGCATGATCTCTCTCTCTCTCTCTCTCTCCTCCCGCTCGATGGATGCATGGGGGCTGGTCAGTAGGGGGGTCACGTGCGTGCGTGAGGGACGTATATGTGTGGGTATGATGCCGAGCAGGCGGCTTGTGCGGTCGTCATGATGGCGCTTCGGCTGGCAAAAGCAGCAGGCCGAAAGCTAGCGCTTCCAAGAGGTCCGGGCGAGTAATGGTTTGCAAGGTGCTACCCCCAAAACGGGGGAGGAGAGCAAAAGCGTATCGAGACCAGGTTTCGATCCTGGGACCTCGGGGTTATGAGCCCCGCACGCTTCCGCTGCGCCATCTCGATCTCGGGATGACAAACTCACAATCCGCATGCATATGGGGCGAAAACGGGCCTGGGATTGTACGGCAACCCCCTCTCCGCACGCCCATCCACGCTCGGGCAGTTCAGCTGGACCCCAGCGTGCCAGGCCTCCGCGCACGCTTTAAGGGGAGCTAAAGCCTGGCGAGAAACCGCGCTTGCAAGGAGCGGGATGGTCCGAAAGGGATGTCCGAACCACGGGTCACTCGTCCAAGCCATGCCCATCACGGTTCAGTTAGTTGCCCCAAGTGAGCTGCACACCGAAGGCAGCACATACTCAGCGCACGGGGGTTGCATGGGATTCATGCTTCATGTATGTGTCGTGTTGCTCGCTCCTTTGCCTGTGACTGCATGCAGTCGTCCGCCGTACAAGCCCACTCAAGCAGGCAGCTGGCGCCTCCTGCGCCACCCTGGGTTCATTTTGCGACGCACTTAACACACCTCGTACGATGACGCTCACAGGGGCCACCCGCCCGGGTTAGGCTTGAGACGGAAGGAGCACCAGAGCATCTACCAGAGCAAGGCGTCTTTATCTATCTAGATAAAGACGCCTTGCTATCGACGTCCGCGGATGCCCTGCTGACACTGGCGAGGGGAGCTTGTTTTGCAGTGCAGTGCAGGATGAACGCATGAGCCATCGGCAAAGAGGTGATTGTAGCCCACCTTACCTGACGTCTCGTACATACAATGGCTGCCTGCAACCTATCTGCTACCGGCATGGAGACATGCACCTTGTGACCTGACCTGACGCTGCCAACGCCCGAAGAGCCTGCTGTTTATCCAGGTGCCCCAAACTCATCAACCTCTGTCCTCAACGCCTCCTGTGCATGATCTCTCTCTCTCTCTCTCCTCCCGCTCGATGGATGCATGGGGGCTGGTCAGTAGGGGGGTCACGTGCGTGCGTGAGGGACGTATATGTGTGGGTATGATGCCGAGCAGGCGGCTTGTGCGGTCGTCATGATGGCGCTTCGGCTGGCAAAAGCAGCAGGCCGAAAGCTAGCGCTTCCAAGAGGTCCGGGCGAGTAATGGTTTGCAAGGTGCTACCCCCAAAACGGGGGAGGAGAGCAAAAGCGTATCGAGACCAGGTTTCGATCCTGGGACCTCGGGGTTATGAGCCCCGCACGCTTCCGCTGCGCCATCTCGATCTCGGGATGTCAAACTCACAATCCGCATGCATATGGGGCGAAAACGGGCCTGGGATTGTACGGCAACCCCCTCTCCGCACGCCCATCCACGCTCGGGCAGTTCAGCTGGACCCCAGCGTGCCAGGCCTCCGCGCACGCTTTAAGGGGAGCTAAAGCCTGGCGAGAAACCGCGCTTGCAAGGAGCGGGATGGTCCGAAAGGGATGTCCGAACCACGGGTCACTCGTCCAAGCCATGCCCATCACGGTTCAGTTAGTTGCCCCAAGTGAGCTGCACACCGAAGGCAGCACATACTCAGCGCACGGGGGTTGCATGGGATTCATGCTTCATGTATGTGTCGTGTTGCTCGCTCCTTTGCCTGTGACTGCATGCAGTCGTCCGCCGTACAAGCCCACTCAAGCAGGCAGCTGGCGCCTCCTGCGCCACCCTGGGTTCATTTTGCGACGCACTTAACACACCTCGTACGATGACGCTCACAGGGGCCACCCGCCCGGGTTAGGCTTGAGACGGAAGGAGCACCAGAGCATCTACCAGAGCAAGGCGTCTTTATCTATCTAGATAAAGACGCCTTGCTATCGACGTCCGGGGATGCCCTGCTGACACTGGCGAGGGGAGCTTGTTTTGCAGTGCAGTGCAGGATGAACGCATGAGCCATCGGCAAAGAGGTGATTGTAGCCCACCTTACCTGACGTCTCGTACATACAATGGCTGCCTGCAACCTATCTGCTACCGGCATGGAGACATGCACCTTGTGACCTGACCTGACGCTGCCAACGCCCGAAGAGCCTGCTGTTTATCCAGGTGCCCCAAACTCATCAACCTCTGTCCTCAACGCCTCCTGTGCATGATCTCTCTCTCTCTCTCTCCTCCCGCTCGATGGATGCATGGGGGCTGGTCAGTAGGGGGGTCACGTGCGTGCGTGAGGGACGTATATGTGTGGGTATGATGCCGAGCAGGCGGCTTGTGCGGTCGTCATGATGGCGCTTCGGCTGGCAAAAGCAGCAGGCCGAAAGCTAGCGCTTCCAAGAGGTCCGGGCGAGTAATGGTTTGCAAGGTGCTACCCCCAAAACGGGGGAGGAGAGCAAAAGCGTATCGAGACCAGGTTTCGATCCTGGGACCTCGGGGTTATGAGCCCCGCACGCTTCCGCTGCGCCATCTCGATCTCGGGATGTCAAACTCACAATCCGCATGCATATGGGGCGAAAACGGGCCTGGGATTGTACGGCAACCCCCTCTCCGCACGCCCATCCACGCTCGGGCAGTTCAGCTGGACCCCAGCGTGCCAGGCCTCCGCGCACGCTTTAAGGGGAGCTAAAGCCTGGCGAGAAACCGCGCTTGCAAGGAGCGGGATGGTCCGAAAGGGATGTCCGAACCACGGGTCACTCGTCCAAGCCATGCCCATCACGGTTCAGTTAGTTGCCCCAAGTGAGCTGCACACCGAAGGCAGCACATACTCAGCGCACGGGGGTTGCATGGGATTCATGCTTCATGTATGTGTCGTGTTGCTCGCTCCTTTGCCTGTGACTGCATGCAGTCGTCCGCCGTACAAGCCCACTCAAGCAGGCAGCTGGCGCCTCCTGCGCCACCCTGGGTTCATTTTGCGACGCACTTAACACACCTCGTACGATGACGCTCACAGGGGCCACCCGCCCGGGTTAGGCTTGAGACGGAAGGAGCACCAGAGCATCTACCAGAGCAAGGCGTCTTTATCTATCTAGATAAAGACGCCTTGCTATCGACGTCCGGGGATGCCCTGCTGACACTGGCGAGGGGAGCTTGTTTTGCAGTGCAGTGCAGGATGAACGCATGAGCCATCGGCAAAGAGGTGATTGTAGCCCACCTTACCTGACGTCTCGTACATACAATGGCTGCCTGCAACCTATCTGCTACCGGCATGGAGACATGCACCTTGTGACCTGACCTGACGCTGCCAACGCCCGAAGAGCCTGCTGTTTATCCAGGTGCCCCAAACTCATCAACCTCTGTCCTCAACGCCTCCTGTGCATGATCTCTCTCTCTCTCTCTCTCTCCTCCCGCTCGATGGATGCATGGGGGCTGGTCAGTAGGGGGGTCACGTGCGTGCGTGAGGGACGTATATGTGTGGGTATGATGCCGAGCAGGCGGCTTGTGCGGTCGTCATGATGGCGCTTCGGCTGGCAAAAGCAGCAGGCCGAAAGCTAGCGCTTCCAAGAGGTCCGGGCGAGTAATGGTTTGCAAGGTGCTACCCCCAAAACGGGGGAGGAGAGCAAAAGCGTATCGAGACCAGGTTTCGATCCTGGGACCTCGGGGTTATGAGCCCCGCACGCTTCCGCTGCGCCATCTCGATCTCGGGATGTCAAACTCACAATCCGCATGCATATGGGGCGAAAACGGGCCTGGGATTGTACGGCAACCCCCTCTCCGCACGCCCATCCACGCTCGGGCAGTTCAGCTGGACCCCAGCGTGCCAGGCCTCCGCGCACGCTTTAAGGGGAGCTAAAGCCTGGCGAGAAACCGCGCTTGCAAGGAGCGGGATGGTCCGAAAGGGATGTCCGAACCACGGGTCACTCGTCCAAGCCATGCCCATCACGGTTCAGTTAGTTGCCCCAAGTGAGCTGCACACCGAAGGCAGCACATACTCAGCGCACGGGGGTTGCATGGGATTCATGCTTCATGTATGTGTCGTGTTGCTCGCTCCTTTGCCTGTGACTGCATGCAGTCGTCCGCCGTACAAGCCCACTCAAGCAGGCAGCTGGCGCCTCCTGCGCCACCCTGGGTTCATTTTGCGACGCACTTAACACACCTCGTACGATGACGCTCACAGGGGCCACCCGCCCGGGTTAGGCTTGAGACGGAAGGAGCACCAGAGCATCTACCAGAGCAAGGCGTCTTTATCTATCTAGATAAAGACGCCTTGCTATCGACGTCCGGGGATGCCCTGCTGACACTGGCGAGGGGAGCTTGTTTTGCAGTGCAGTGCAGGATGAACGCATGAGCCATCGGCAAAGAGGTGATTGTAGCCCACCTTACCTGACGTCTCGTACATACAATGGCTGCCTGCAACCTATCTGCTACCGGCATGGAGACATGCACCTTGTGACCTGACCTGACGCTGCCAACGCCCGAAGAGCCTGCTGTTTATCCAGGTGCCCCAAACTCATCAACCTCTGTCCTCAACGCCTCCTGTGCATGATCTCTCTCTCTCTCTCTCTCCTCCCGCTCGATGGATGCATGGGGGCTGGTCAGTAGGGGGGTCACGTGCGTGCGTGAGGGACGTATATGTGTGGGTATGATGCCGAGCAGGCGGCTTGTGCGGTCGTCATGATGGCGCTTCGGCTGGCAAAAGCAGCAGGCCGAAAGCTAGCGCTTCCAAGAGGTCCGGGCGAGTAATGGTTTGCAAGGTGCTACCCCCAAAACGGGGGAGGAGAGCAAAAGCGTATCGAGACCAGGTTTCGATCCTGGGACCTCGGGGTTATGAGCCCCGCACGCTTCCGCTGCGCCATCTCGATCTCGGGATGTCAAACTCACAATCCGCATGCATATGGGGCGAAAACGGGCCTGGGATTGTACGGCAACCCCCTCTCCGCACGCCCATCCACGCTCGGGCAGTTCAGCTGGACCCCAGCGTGCCAGGCCTCCGCGCACGCTTTAAGGGGAGCTAAAGCCTGGCGAGAAACCGCGCTTGCAAGGAGCGGGATGGTCCGAAAGGGATGTCCGAACCACGGGTCACTCGTCCAAGCCATGCCCATCACGGTTCAGTTAGTTGCCCCAAGTGAGCTGCACACCGAAGGCAGCACATACTCAGCGCACGGGGGTTGCATGGGATTCATGCTTCATGTATGTGTCGTGTTGCTCGCTCCTTTGCCTGTGACTGCATGCAGTCGTCCGCCGTACAAGCCCACTCAAGCAGGCAGCTGGCGCCTCCTGCGCCACCCTGGGTTCATTTTGCGACGCACTTAACACACCTCGTACGATGACGCTCACAGGGGCCACCCGCCCGGGTTAGGCTTGAGACGGAAGGAGCACCAGAGCATCTACCAGAGCAAGGCGTCTTTATCTATCTAGATAAAGACGCCTTGCTATCGACGTCCGGGGATGCCCTGCTGACACTGGCGAGGGGAGCTTGTTTTGCAGTGCAGTGCAGGATGAACGCATGAGCCATCGGCAAAGAGGTGATTGTAGCCCACCTTACCTGACGTCTCGTACATACAATGGCTGCCTGCAACCTATCTGCTACCGGCATGGAGACATGCACCTTGTGACCTGACCTGACGCTGCCAACGCCCGAAGAGCCTGCTGTTTATCCAGGTGCCCCAAACTCATCAACCTCTGTCCTCAACGCCTCCTGTGCATGATCTCTCTCTCTCTCTCTCCTCCCGCTCGATGGATGCATGGGGGCTGGTCAGTAGGGGGGTCACGTGCGTGCGTGAGGGACGTATATGTGTGGGTATGATGCCGAGCAGGCGGCTTGTGCGGTCGTCATGATGGCGCTTCGGCTGGCAAAAGCAGCAGGCCGAAAGCTAGCGCTTCCAAGAGGTCCGGGCGAGTAATGGTTTGCAAGGTGCTACCCCCAAAACGGGGGAGGAGAGCAAAAGCGTATCGAGACCAGGTTTCGATCCTGGGACCTCGGGGTTATGAGCCCCGCACGCTTCCGCTGCGCCATCTCGATCTCGGGATGTCAAACTCACAATCCGCATGCATATGGGGCGAAAACGGGCCTGGGATTGTACGGCAACCCCCTCTCCGCACGCCCATCCACGCTCGGGCAGTTCAGCTGGACCCCAGCGTGCCAGGCCTCCGCGCACGCTTTAAGGGGAGCTAAAGCCTGGCGAGAAACCGCGCTTGCAAGGAGCGGGATGGTCCGAAAGGGATGTCCGAACCACGGGTCACTCGTCCAAGCCATGCCCATCACGGTTCAGTTAGTTGCCCCAAGTGAGCTGCACACCGAAGGCAGCACATACTCAGCGCACGGGGGTTGCATGGGATTCATGCTTCATGTATGTGTCGTGTTGCTCGCTCCTTTGCCTGTGACTGCATGCAGTCGTCCGCCGTACAAGCCCACTCAAGCAGGCAGCTGGCGCCTCCTGCGCCACCCTGGGTTCATTTTGCGACGCACTTAACACACCTCGTACGATGACGCTCACAGGGGCCACCCGCCCGGGTTAGGCTTGAGACGGAAGGAGCACCAGAGCATCTACCAGAGCAAGGCGTCTTTATCTATCTAGATAAAGACGCCTTGCTATCGACGTCCGGGGATGCCCTGCTGACACTGGCGAGGGGAGCTTGTTTTGCAGTGCAGTGCAGGATGAACGCATGAGCCATCGGCAAAGAGGTGATTGTAGCCCACCTTACCTGACGTCTCGTACATACAATGGCTGCCTGCAACCTATCTGCTACCGGCATGGAGACATGCACCTTGTGACCTGACCTGACGCTGCCAACGCCCGAAGAGCCTGCTGTTTATCCAGGTGCCCCAAACTCATCAACCTCTGTCCTCAACGCCTCCTGTGCATGATCTCTCTCTCTCTCTCTCCTCCCGCTCGATGGATGCATGGGGGCTGGTCAGTAGGGGGGTCACGTGCGTGCGTGAGGGACGTATATGTGTGGGTATGATGCCGAGCAGGCGGCTTGTGCGGTCGTCATGATGGCGCTTCGGCTGGCAAAAGCAGCAGGCCGAAAGCTAGCGCTTCCAAGAGGTCCGGGCGAGTAATGGTTTGCAAGGTGCTACCCCCAAAACGGGGGAGGAGAGCAAAAGCGTATCGAGACCAGGTTTCGATCCTGGGACCTCGGGGTTATGAGCCCCGCACGCTTCCGCTGCGCCATCTCGATCTCGGGATGTCAAACTCACAATCCGCATGCATATGGGGCGAAAACGGGCCTGGGATTGTACGGCAACCCCCTCTCCGCACGCCCATCCACGCTCGGGCAGTTCAGCTGGACCCCAGCGTGCCAGGCCTCCGCGCACGCTTTAAGGGGAGCTAAAGCCTGGCGAGAAACCGCGCTTGCAAGGAGCGGGATGGTCCGAAAGGGATGTCCGAACCACGGGTCACTCGTCCAAGCCATGCCCATCACGGTTCAGTTAGTTGCCCCAAGTGAGCTGCACACCGAAGGCAGCACATACTCAGCGCACGGGGGTTGCATGGGATTCATGCTTCATGTATGTGTCGTGTTGCTCGCTCCTTTGCCTGTGACTGCATGCAGTCGTCCGCCGTACAAGCCCACTCAAGCAGGCAGCTGGCGCCTCCTGCGCCACCCTGGGTTCATTTTGCGACGCACTTAACACACCTCGTACGATGACGCTCACAGGGGCCACCCGCCCGGGTTAGGCTTGAGACGGAAGGAGCACCAGAGCATCTACCAGAGCAAGGCGTCTTTATCTATCTAGATAAAGACGCCTTGCTATCGACGTCCGGGGATGCCCTGCTGACACTGGCGAGGGGAGCTTGTTTTGCAGTGCAGGATGAACGCATGAGCCATCGGCAAAGAGGTGATTGTAGCCCACCTTACCTGACGTCTCGTACATACAATGGCTGCCTGCAACCTATCTGCTACCGGCATGGAGACATGCACCTTGTGACCTGACCTGACGCTGCCAACGCCCGAAGAGCCTGCTGTTCGTCTAGGTGCCCCAAACTCATCAACCTCTGTCCTCAACGCCTCCTGTGCATGATCTCTCTCTCTCTCTCTCTCTCCTCCCGCTCGATGGATGCATGGGGGCTGGTCAGTAGGGGGGTCACGTGCGTGCGTGAGGGACGTATATGTGTGGGTATGATGCCGAGCAGGCGGCTTGTGCGGTCGTCATGATGGCGCTTCGGCTGGCAAAAGCAGCAGGCCGAAAGCTAGCGCTTCCAAGAGGTCCGGGCGAGTAATGGTTTGCAAGGTGCTACCCCCAAAACGGGGGAGGAGAGCAAAAGCGTATCGAGACCAGGTTTCGATCCTGGGACCTCGGGGTTATGAGCCCCGCACGCTTCCGCTGCGCCATCTCGATCTCGGGATGTCAAACTCACAATCCGCATGCATATGGGGCGAAAACGGGCCTGGGATTGTACGGCAACCCCCTCTCCGCACGCCCATGCACGCTCGGGCAGTTCAGCTGGACCCCAGCGTGCCAGGCCTCCGCGCACGCTTTAAGGGGAGCTAAAGCCTGGCGAGAAACCGCGCTTGCAAGGAGCGGGATGGTCCGAAAGGGATGTCCGAACCACGGGTCACTCGTCCAAGCCATGCCCATCACGGTTCAGTTAGTTGCCCCAAGTGAGCTGCACACCGAAAGCAGCACATACTCAGCGCACAGGGGTTGCATGGGATTCATGCTTCATGTATGTGTCGTGTTGCTCGCTCCTTGCCTGTGACTGCAGTCGTCCGCCGTACAAGCACACTCAAGCAGGCAGCTGGCGCCTCCTGCGCCACCCTGGGTTCATTTTGCGACGCACTTAACACACCTCGTACGATGACGCTCACAGGGGCCACCCGCCCGGGTTAGGCTTGAGACGGAAGGAGCACCAGAGCATCTACCAGAGCAAGGCGTCTTTATCTATCTAGATAAAGACGCCTTGCTATCGACGTCCGGGGATGCCCTGCTGACACGGCGAGGGGAGCTTGTTTTGCAGTGCAGTGCAGGATGAACGCATGAGCCATCGGCAAAGAGGTGATTGTAGCCCACCTTACCTGACGTCTCGTACATACAATGGCTGCCTGCAACCTATCTGCTACCGGCATGGAGACATGCACCTTGTGACCTGACCTGACGCTGCCAACGCCCGAAGAGCCTGCTGTTCATCTAGGTGCCCCAAACTCATCAACCTCTGTCCTCAACGCCTCCTGTGCATGATCTCTCTCTCTCTCTCCTCCCGCTCGATGGATGCATTGGGGCTGGTCAGTAGGGGGGTCACGTGCGTGCGTGAGGGACGTATATGTGTGGGTATGATGCCGAGCAGGCGGCTTGTGCGGTCGTCATGATGGCGCTTCGGCTGGCAAAAGCAGCAGGCCGAAAGCTAGCGCTTCCAAGAGGTCCGGGCGAGTAATGGTTTGCAAGGTGCTACCCCCAAAACGGGGGAGGAGAGCAAAAGCGGCGGCGGCAGCAGCAGCGGCAGCAGCGGCGCAGGGCGCCGCCAGGCCGGCTGCTGCCGCCCCCGGGGGCGGCGGCTCCACACCCACGTTGACCGGCGCGGCCACTGACGCATGGGGCCCTGAGCCGGGTCCCGTGGGGAGTGGCTGGGGCGGCACAGTGAGGGTGACCACGGACGGCTGCGTGTACGCGGACAGCCGCGGCGCAGCAGGTGCCATGGGCGGTGGCACAAGGGGCTCTGGCGGGGCTGGCGGCGGAAGCGCCGACAGTGAGCGCTCCTCGTGGAGAAGCTGCACGAGCTCCCTCACCGACAGTGTCACGTTCGCTCCTGCCCGTTCACGCGCGGCCCGCGAGGCAGAGCTGCGTGATGTGCCATGGCTGCGTGACGTGCCGTGGCTGCGCGACGTGCCGTGGCTGCGCGACGTGCCGTGGCTGCGCGACGTGCCATGGCTGCGCTCCGAGCGATCAGCCTCCGATGCTGCTACCGACGACCGCAGCCAGGCGGAGCCAACCACTTGCCGGCCTTCCGGGGCCCGCCCAGCACGGCGGTGGCTGCCCACCAGGGCTGGCGACAGCTGTCGGTATACCTCACTGGGCTCCGGCGACAGGGTGGGGGTGCCGCTGCTGCTTGCCAACGACCCAGCCTCCTCCTCCGTCTCTATCGGCTCGTAGGACACATCGCTGTCGGGGTCTGACCGCTCGAGGTGACGCGCTGCCTCTGCCTCCACCATTGCAGCAGCGAACGCAGCCCCTGGCAGGTCACGCAGCGAAACCGGCGTCCCCGCGCGGTTGCTGGCTGCCGCTGCAGCCCCCCGGGCCGCCGCGGCCTCCGCCGTGGCGGCTGGCGCGGCACCACGCCGTCTTCTATTAGGCGGGAGCGGGGGCATCGGCTCCGCCGGGATGCCGCGAGCGCGCAGGCTGCGACGGACGGCAGGGTCGCCACCGGCTGCACTGGCCGGCGGTAGGTTAACGGCAGCCAGAGGGGGGGCATTGGAGGGTCCCGCGCCAGCACCCGCCAAGACCTGCCCGGCGGCCCGCATGGCCGCTCCGCCAACCGCCAGCGCCGCACGGTACACCCCCTGACCGACATGGGCGACACTGGCCGCGCGGCGTCGCGGCACCACCTCCTCCTGCACCGGGTTCCCCCTCTCACTGCGATGACCACCAGACGCCTGATGGTTACTGTGAGACATGTTGCACTCACTATCTATCACTACGTCTGCGCTGCACTACGCTGAGCTGTGAACTGAGCTGAGCGTAGCCGCTGAGCTACACCAGCAGGGTTGAACAACGAGCGGCGGAGGACCGCTCTGCTCCCCCTCACCGTTGGCTGCTCCTCCGTGAGGGGCTGCGATCCCACGCTGCACCGCTCGCTGCCAACCCTGTGGGCAGCACGGGAGCGCAAAGGGAGGGAGCACACGGGGAGTTGTGAGAGCTAGGCCTGTAACAATCCAGGCCTCAGTTGCCGCCTAACACAGGATACTCTCGCAGAAGAGTCGCTGGCTTCCGCGAGAATCGCTCGCTCCACAGGCTAGGCCTGGCCTATAAAGCAATTGCTGACAATGCTGCTCGTAGCAGCGCGTACGAGCCGTGCTTGTGCCTCAGGCTGGGCCTGAAATGTAGCCTAAGGTTGATGCAAGCCGCACGCGCGAACTCCTGTTTCCAGAACAGCTAAAATCGTCAACCTAAAAAGAAAAATGCCGCGGTGTCCACGACAGCCTTGCTGGCCGCGGTAGACCTAGAGTATCCGTGTGACGCGCGAAAATGCCCGCGCATGCAAGACGAGACCTGTAGCGAGATCTGCTTCTCCCGCTTGTAGCCTATACACGTATTAATCCCAGCACCGATACTGTACCGAAACCGGTGAGCGAAGGTCTCGGCGAGGATGGCGTCTCCACCAGCCCGGCCGATGACTGCGTTTTGCTGGTTCCGTCTCTAGCCTCCCGTAACCGGAAGGTGCGCTCCTAGTCTTGCTGTAGACGTAGAGCGCTCCTCAGCGCCTCTTGTCCCGTGCTGGGAGCGGGCTGCAAGGCGGCTGAGCCGCGGACTGACCAGGCCCACGGGGAACTGATAACCTACTGTCTATTGTGACTGCTACGTTGGGCTGCCCAACGCTTGGGAGATCGCTGTTTGTGACTACGTTTAAGCGCGCATGTAAGCTGCAGATCTGCGCCGCAGATCAGGAACGCATGAAGCCCTTCATGGTTCTTACAGGCAGTACATGAGTATGTGAGCAAAACGCAGTGCCCTAGCCCGGGCACTGCGCCGCCTAACGAGACAAGCACTTGTACGACAGATACTCTGGACACGCCAGAGCGATCTCTCCACAGCCCACAACACTTAAAGCAAAGGAACTGCGATAATACCAGCCATTATAACCGGAACCACTCAGTCACCTCAGCAGTAGCAATTCGCACCGTCATCATCCAACTGAACCATGGGACATGCCCGCGAGCGTCACCACCCGTGACCACAAACTGCACGAGCCAACGATGGGGCACGACAATGATGGCGCTTCGGCTGGCAAAAGCAGCAGGCCGAAAGCTAGCGCTTCCAAGAGGTCCGGGCGAGTAATGGTTTGCAAGGTGCTACCCCCAAAACGGGGGAGGAGAGCAAAAGCGTATCGAGACCAGGTTTCGATCCTGGGACCTCGGGGTTATGAGCCCCGCACGCTTCCGCTGCGCCATCTCGATCTCGGGATGTCAAACTCACAATCCGCATGCATATGGGGCGAAAACGGGCCTGGGATTGTACGGCAACCCCCTCTCCGCACGCCCATCCACGCTCGGGCAGTTCAGCTGGACCCCAGCGTGCCAGGCCTCCGCGCACGCTTTAAGGGGAGCTAAAGCCTGGCGAGAAACCGCGCTTGCAAGGAGCGGGATGGTCCGAAAGGGATGTCCGAACCACGGGTCACTCGTCCAAGCCATGCCCATCACGGTTCAGTTAGTTGCCCCAAGTGAGCTGCACACCGAAGGCAGCACATACTCAGCGCACGGAGGTTGCATGGGATTCATGCTTCATGTATGTGTCGTGTTGCTCGCTCCTTTGCCTGTGACTGCATGCAGTCGTCCGCCGTACAAGCCCACTCAAGCAGGCAGCTGGCGCCTCCTGCGCCACCCTGGGTTCATTTTGCGACGCACTTAACACACCTCGTACGATGACGCTCACAGGGGCCACCCGCCCGGGTTAGGCTTGAGACGGAAGGAGCACCAGAGCATCTACCAGAGCAAGGCGTCTTTATCTATCTAGATAAAGACGCCTTGCTATCGACGTCCGGGGATGCCCTGCTGACACTGGCGAGGGGAGCTTGTTTTGCAGTGCAGGATGAACGCATGAGCCATCGGCAAAGAGGTGATTGTAGCCCACCTTACCTGACGTCTCGTACATACAATGGCTGCCTGCAACCTATCTGCTACCGGCATGGAGACATGCACCTTGTGACCTGACCTGACGCCCGAAGAGCCTGCTGTTCATCCAGGTGCCCCAAACTCATCAACCTCTGTCCTCAACGCCTCCTGTGCATGATCTCTCTCTCTCTCTCTCTCTCTCTCTCCTCCCGCTCGATGGATGCATTGGGGCTGGTCAGTAGGGGGGTCACGTGCGTGCGTGAGGGACGTATATGTGTGGGTATGATGCCGAGCAGGCGGCTTGTGCGGTCGTCATGATGGCGCTTCGGCTGGCAAAAGCAGCAGGCCGAAAGCTAGCGCTTCCAAGAGGTCCGGGCGAGTAATGGTTTGCAAGGTGCTACCCCCAAAACGGGGGAGGAGAGCAAAAGCGTATCGAGACCAGGTTTCGATCCTGGGACCTCGGGGTTATGAGCCCCGCACGCTTCCGCTGCGCCATCTCGATCTCGGGATGTTAAACTCACAATCCGCATACATATGGGGCGAAAACGGGCCTGGGATTGTACGGCAACCCCCTCTCCGCACGCCCATCCACGCTCGGGCAGTTCAGCTGGACCCCAGCGTGCCAGGCCTCCGCGCACGCTTTAAGGGGAGCTAAAGCCTGGCGAGAAACCGCGCTTGCAAGGAGCGGGATGGTCCGAAAGGGATGTCCGAACCACGGGTCACTCGTCCAAGCCATGCCCATCACGGTTCAGTTAGTTGCCCCAAGTGAGCTGCACACCGAAGGCAGCACATACTCAGCGCACGGGGGTTGCATGGGATTCATGCTTCATGTATGTGTCGTGTTGCTCGCTCCTTTGCCTGTGACTGCATGCAGTCGTCCGCCGTACAAGCCCACTCAAGCAGGCAGCTGGCGCCTCCTGCGCCACCCTGGGTTCATTTTGCGACGCACTTAACGCACCTCGTATGATGACGCTCACAGGAGCCACCCGCCCGGGTTAGGCTTGAGACGGAAGGAGCACCAGAGCATCTAGCAGAGCAAGGCGTCTTTATCCATCTAGATAAAGACGCCTTGCTATCGACGTCCGGGGATGCCCTGCTGACACTGGCGAGGGGAGCTTGTTTTGCAGTGCAGGATGAACGCATGAGCCACCGGCAAAGAGGTGATTGTAGCCCACCTTACCTGACGTCTCGGACATACAATGGCTGGCTGCAACCTATCTGCTACCGGCATGGAGACATGCACCTTGTGACCTGACCTGACGCCCGAAGAGCCTGCTGTTCATGATCTCTCTCTCTCTCCTCCCGCCCGATGGATGCATGGTGGCTGGTCAGTAGGGGGGTCACGTGCGTGCGTGAGGGATGTATATGTGTGGGTATGATGCCGAGCAGGCGGCTTGTGCACCTGTGGGCGCCGCGCGTGCAACTACACGCACATCCACAGGGACCAGCTGGCGGCGGCACTCAGCCAGGACCCCCCACCGCCGGCGGCGTGGCCGGCGCAGCCGCCGGCGGCGCCGTGGTCGGCGCAGCCGCCGCCGCAGGTGGGGGGCCAGCACGCGGGCGGACGCTTCCCGGCGGGACCGCATCCGGGAGCTGGGGCAGCGGCAGCAGGATTCCAGGCACGTCGCTAGAGTAGGCAACCCCGACCAGGGGCCCCGGCGCCATCGATAGAGTTAGCGCAAGCAGGGCGGAGGACTAGGTTGGGGGGGGGGGTTCCGAGGGGATGGCAGGCGCAACTAGGCGAGCAGTGGTAGGATGCGGCAAACGGCTAGTAGATTAGCGGTGCCCTGAGAGGCTAGGCAATGGCAAAGGATACTCACTTGTTGCGCGGTGTGACTCCATGCATGCGCAGACGTACGGGACCGGACAGCTGCTCGGGGACGATGTAGGGCAGCGTGTCGGTCCAGGCTGCCTGTTACCCTCGGATTTGGAGCAGGACGTTGCCTGGGAGGCAGGCGGCGACCCCAGTGAGGCCTGGGACTTGGACACAGACCCATTGCTGAGCCCGACGCTGGCCACCCCTGTTGGTAACAAAGCAACCCCACCTCTGAGCAGCAATGCGCCACCGGCCCCCCAGCCCCTGTCATACGCACATAAGGCGCACCTAATGGCGACGGTTACAGACGCACTCCAACAGCTTGACCACCTCCTTTCACCAGCTGGCCTCGACTTTACCCCCGATCCGGCGTTTCAGGCACAGCTTACAGCCCTCCTGCCTGACCCCGACAACTTCCTGCCAGGCCGCCTACAGCGGCACAGCGACATCTGGCGCCTATACCTAGAACTCGCGTCTAACAACAGCCTATCCAGCACGCAACGCGCAGTACTCCACATGGTCGAGGACGGCCTCCGCTTCGATTTCGTGCACCCAGCAGCCCCGGGACAGGAGCGCAACACCGGCTACAATAAGAAGCTGCGGATCGTCACGCAAATGCTACGGCAAGCCCTCCCAACCGGCAACCCCGCCGATTACCTGGCGGCGGACCGCCCCCGGACCGTGCATTTCCCTAACCACGGCAGCGCCCAGCAGCACGCAGATTTCGTGACGACGGAGCTAGCCAAGTGCGCACAGACAGGGGTAATCACCGAATGGACAGCGCCCACCCCACCAACGCTTATCCTGCCGCTCCTAGTGGTGGAGGGCAAAAAACTGCGCCTGTGCGTCAACCCCATGTACCTCAACCTCTTCCTGCGGTACGAGCCCTTCAAGTACGAGTCCTTGCGCGACGCCACCACCTACATCCAGCCAGACGACTACCTCGGACGACAAGTCAGGCTATTGGCAGGTCTCCATGCACCCAGACATGCAGACGTACCTGGGAATCCAATGGCAGGGTCGCACGTGGGTATGGGCGCACCTTCCCTTCGGGGTTGCGCCGGCCTGCCGCCTCTACACGCTGCTAAAGCAGGAGCTCTTCCGCCCCCTACGCTCACGAGGCGTGCGCATGTCGTTCCTCATTGACGACCAGCTGGGAGCAGCGGCCCCCCGGGAGCGCGCCAAGTTCCAGTGCCGCCAGGTCGTGCGCATCCTCGCCGCGCTCGGCTTCACGCTCAGCCTGCAAAAATGCCAGCTCCTGCCGGCCCCCACCGCCCGCTTCCTGGGCATGATAGTGGAGGCACCGGCACAGGCGTTCCGAGTGCCCGATGACAAGATCCAGGCATTCGCAGAACTCCTGGACAGCCTACACGAGGCACCTGACATCTCGGCGCGGGTCACAGCCAAGCTCGCGGGAAAAAAAATGGCCATGTCCCCCGCGGTCGCGACCGCCCCCCTCCACAGCCGACTCGTCGCCCGGGCGCTGGCCGGCCACTGCGGCTGGGATACCGCGGTAGGTGACCCACGGGTCGTTATCCGAGCAGCGGACTACTTCCTGGCCCTCCTCCGCACCCGCAACGGGCAAACTTGCTGGCACAAGGGCCCCGCCACTCCGCGTGGCTGGCGATGCCTCGGACAGGGCGTACACAGCAATCCTGCCGGATGACGAGCTTGGGGGCCAGCAGCTATGCATCCCGTTCACAGCCGAAGAGTGCCAGCGCATGGAGGCGGGCTCCTTCAGCAGCACCGAGCGGGAGGTACGGACCGTGACGCACGCCGTCAAGTGGCTGCAACAAACAGCACCCCACCTGCTGCAGCACCGCCGCCTGCAGTACCAGACCGACAGCCAGGCGGCCTCCTTCTGCATCCTCGGCATGAAGGGCGCAAACGAATGACTACACGCCGTAGCAGAGCTGTACGACGCCTGCTCCCTCACCGACACGGAGGTGGACGTGGTCTGGTACCCGCGCACAGAGCCCCTCCAGCGCCTCGCCGACGCGCTCAGCAAATGGGAGGATAACTCGCAGTGGGCCCTCAACGGAGAGGTGTACGACGCGGTCCTCAACGACCCGGCACTGCTCGGCCGCACCCCGTCCCTGGACCTCTTCGCCGACGGGCACACCACGAAGGTGCCAAACAGCTTCTACTCGCGCTTCTGGAACCCCGGCTGCGTAGGGATTGACGCGCTCGCCCACAGCTGGGCACCCCCCGCAACGGGCCCCAAGCCGCTGCTGTACTGCAACCCCCCATTTGAGATCATGGGCCAGGTCATCCGCAAGCTGACGGAAGATAAGCCGGACTGCATCCTCATAGCCCCGCTCTGGCCGCGCGCGTGGATGAACCACCCTCCGAGCCCTGCCCATCCGGGCGGCCCGCATCCTCCCCCACCGCCGGGACCTGTGCATCCCGGGGCCCCAGGTGCCGGGGCACAAGCAGCGCGCCCCCAAGCGCCGCGCTACCGCATCATGGCATACATCATCATCTGGTACGATAGCGCAACCTAGCCCCACCCCGGGGCACTTAGCAGCAATCACGCACCATGCCAACCCAGGACTAGCCCGCCACATGCCCGCCACACGCCCAATCACGCAACCCCCCTCCCTACCCTCTGCACCACAGGGCCTAACACGCGTGCGCCCATACGGGGCGGCCTGCTGGCTGGTCTGCACCGCGCTGGCGCTTCACCTGGCGGCCGCCACAGCAAATGGAGAAACCCTGTTCGGGCCAATCCCTACCAGCCCCACACCACCCCGGCAGCGGGCGGTGCGGCTGTGGCTACTGCATGACGGAGCGAGCTGGAGGTGCCGGGACCCTTGGGCACCACCAACAGCCCCGTGGTGCCTGTACAGCCACCCAGCGGTGACGCAGCGACTCCTAATGCAACAGGCAGCGGCAGCCCTGGTCTTGCATGACGGTTACGTGCTGGCGGCAGAGGCAGCGAATACCCCCACCGGGATGCAGTTGCTGCCTACACGCATTTGCGAACATCTTGACGACATCCACCCATGGCGGGTGGTCCTACGTATGTACGTAGGCAGCGACCCCTACGCGGCAGCGGCGCCGGAGATCCTGGAGTGCAGCTGCGAAAGCCAACCGGCCGCGATAGCCCCAGCCCGGAGGGAAGCAGGGACAACAAGCGCAGGAGTGCAGCACCCCAACCTACAGGCTCTCTAAGGCTGCGGGGCAGTGTCGTTGGGAGGGGGGGCCAGTATTCCACGAGTAAGTGGGAGCAAAAAGGAGGCAATAGCTGGGGAGGCGTCGTGGGCATGGTGGCATGAGGGAGGCAGGCGAGAGAGACCCACGGGCCCCAATTACACAGCAGACCGCAGGGCGGTGTAGTTTGGGCGACTTTCCTAGGCGGTGCCCAGGCAGACAGAGCAATTGAACGGGCCCATTAGGAAGGCGCTCGGAGGCGCCCATACTAAGTTAGCACATTGTATGGTGGCGGTTGCGGCACTCTGACAATGGGAATTAATCGACTGCTCGTCCAACCGCAAGGATCCAAGCAGTCGTACGCGCCTCTATGAATTGAACTGTACGAACTGTAACGCAACGGGTGCAGTGCGCTACTGTCCATTATACTTATGCGACAACTCTGACACCAGTTAGCATCCTACTACGTTGTCGCACACCGCGCCAGTCTAAGAGTTTTTCCCGCCCGCCCCACCCTGGAAGCGACAACAAGCCCGCCCTACAAAACCCCGCACCGGGCCTAAAGGAACCCGCGCAACAACCCGGCCCAGCAGGGCGGGGGCTAACCAGCAACACAACCACAGCAGCCGAAGGCACATACCAGCCCGACAGGGGCCAGGCCCGCACAGACCACCGACCCCAGCAACAGCAGCACAACTCACCCAGCAAACCCAGATACCCCACGGCACGCCAGCAAAAGACAGCAAACACCCACGCTCACACCAGGCCCTCACCCAGCCCCTTAACCCCGCAACTACCCTTGCCCTGCCACCGGCCCAGCAGCGGGCGGGGCAGTCCCAGCAGGAGAGGGGAAGTGGCGGGTGCGGTCAAGGTAGCGCTGCAGCACGGCTGGGTTCTAGATCTGGCTGAGCTCATGCAACCCGATTTGATCGAGCCCGCAGGCCGCGGCGTACTGCAGCATCCCACGGCGGAAGCTGTGGCTGGTCTCTTTGTCGTACAAACCCCAGCCGCACAGATACTTTCGAAGCCGCTTCGTCACGTCATCGCTGCCCATGAACACCCGGCCCTCGCCGTCGTCGCCACGGGCTCGCCCGCCACCCGGCTCCAACACCCGGAACAGCCAGCCATTGATGGGCAGACCATTCTCCACGCAGCACGCCTGGTACTCGGCCAGCGCCCGCACAAGGCACAGCTCTGGATCGGGGTGAGGGATCAGCTTGCGGGCGGGGGCACGCTTGCCCCGATACGTCTTGGTGTTGAGCTGGGCCACGACAAGCACATGATCAACGGTATAGGAGGTGGTGGGCGGCAGGACCGGCAGCGGAAACCCGCGGTACTCACGGCCGGCGGGGTCAGCAGGGTCACGGAAGTCGTTAGCCCGCAGGTGCCCGCAGTCACCCCCCCCCCGACCGGCGGTGTTCCACATGAACATGAAGCAGGCGCGATCCCGCAGCACAAGGAAGCGGGCGAGGCCCCCGAGGCACAGCGCATGACGGCGTAGCAGCCGCACGAGGATGTCATACTTCTCAGGCGTAAGGGGCACAGCTGACCGCTCCTCATAGCCATCCTCCGCCGCGCGCTGCGCAAAACCCCTGCGGTAGAGGCTGACCTCGGCGGAGCGACAGGGGTTACCCAGCTCGGTCAGCTCGTCAAAAGCACTGCCCCGTCCGAGCTGCAGAAACTGAGTAGACAGGAGGGACGAATGGCCGAGCACGCTGCTGGGGCTAGGTGAACCGGCTACGCGCCCATGCCGGGGAATCCAGTACAGCTCCATGTACACCAGAACCTGCTCCGGGGTACAGTTGCGCAGGGTGCGACCGGCGCCGTAGCGCCGCAGCCACATAGCGAGCTCCTCCATAGCACGACTCAGCCGGCGCCGCGTGTTGAAAGCATGGGCGTGCTTCTGAACGCCCTGCATACCGTCGGCCATATACTGCCTAGTTTCGGCGTCAGGAGCGGCCGCGACCGCCTCGACAGCGGCGGGCACCATCTGCTGATAGCGAAGCTCCCGGAGGCTCATCAGGGCCTGCAGCCAGACGGGCCACGTCAGCCACGAGACGAGCACGACAAAGGAGTGAGCAACCCGGCTCACCGGATCTTCCCGAGTGTCACGAGCAGGGGCAGCGGGCCCAGGAGCGGCCGCAACCGGAACCGGTTGGGCAGGCACCGCCTGCAACCATCCAAAAACGTCGACTTGGAAAGGGCGGCATGAGCAAACGCCGACACCAAACGCAGAGCCTCCCCCTGTCGGGATCACCCAACGTAACCCACCGAGACCGCTGGCCCGGCGACGACGCCTTCCGCACCCGCGCGGCGGGCAACGCCAGGAAGCTCGACGCCCGCAGGGGGTAACGCGTGCGAACGTAGGGCATTTGCGGGAAGCGCCCAAGCAGAGCGACTGGACACCACCAACCCTGGCACCAACACGCCGCCCGACACGGCGAAGCCGACACCACAGGTTGCGCCAAAGGCAGGACCGAAAGCGCCCAGCAAGGATGGGAGGTCGGCGGGCCGCGGCGCCTACAAACGCGAAAAGAAGAACGCTCTATAACATCCGCTAATGCGGCGGTCGGGGAACAGAGCGCCGACCCACCGTAAAACTCATAGGCCACATGACCAAGAAGCTTGTACCATCACTACGCTATGGCGGCATATTATACCGTAAGCGGCGAAGATGCGCGTCGGACCATGCACGGATGCAACCCAGATCCAACAAGTTATCGGCTAAATTAAGAGAACGCGAACAGTAACGCGCGCAAAGTAAAACAGGCGGCGCGCGAGACCCGTCGTTACGACCGATGCGATCGCTACCATACAAAGATGCTCAATTCTCGGGGCGACTTTCCTAGGCGGTGCCCAGGCAGACAGAGTAATTGAACGGGCCCATTAGGAAGGCGCTCGGAGGCGCCCGGGATAATAAGATAGATAAAGACGCCTTGCTCTATCTGGTAGATGCTCTGGTGCTCCTTCCGTCTCAAGCCTAACCCGGGCGGGTGGCCCCTGTGAGCGTCATCGTACGAGGTGTGTTAAGTGCGTCGCAAAATGAACCCAGGGTGGCGCAGGAGGCGCCAGCTGCCTGCTTGAGTGGGCTTGTACAGCGGACGACTGCATGCAGTCACAGGCAAAGGAGCGAGCAACACGACACATACATGAAGCATGAATCCCATGCAACCCCCGTGCGCTGAGTATGTGCTGCCTTCGGTGTGCAGCTCACTTGGGGCAACTAACTGAACCGTGATGGGCATGGCTTGGACGAGTGACCCGTGGTTCGGACATCCCTTTCGGACCATCCCGCTCCTTGCAAGCGCGGTTTCTCGCCAGGCTTTAGCTCCCCTTAAAGCGTGCGCGGAGGCCTGGCACGCTGGGGTCCCGCTGAACTGCCCGAGCGTGGATGGGCGTGCGGAGAGGGGGTTGCCGTAGAATCCCAGGCCCGTTTTCGCCCCATATGCATGCGGATTGTGAGTTTGACATCCCGAGATCGAGATGGCGCAGCGGAAGCGTGCGGGGCTCATAACCCCGAGGTCCCAGGATCGAAACCTGGTCTCGATACGCTTTTGCTCTCCTCCCCCGTTTTGGGGGTAGCACCTTGCAAACCATTACTCGCCCGGACCTCTTGGAAGCGCTAGCTTTCGGCCTGCTGCTTTTGCCAGCCGAAGCGCCATCATGACGACCGCACAAGCCGCCTGCTCGGCATCATACCCACACATATACGTCCCTCACGCACGCACGTGACCCCCCTACTGACCAGCCCCCATGCATCCATCGAGCGGGAGGAGAGAGAGAGAGAGATCATGCACAGGAGGCGTTGAGGACAGAGGTTGATGAGTTTGGGGCACCTAGATGAACAGCAGGCTCTTCGGGCGTTGGCAGCGTCAGGTCAGGTCACAAGGTGCATGTCTCCATGCCGGTAGCAGATAGGTTGCAGCCAGCCATTGTATGTCCGAGACGTCGGGTAAGGTGGGCTACAATCACCTCTTTGCCGATGGCTCATGCGTTCATCCTGCACTGCAAAACAAGCTCCCCTCGCCAGTGTCAGCAGGGCATCCCCGGACGTCGATAGCAAGGCGTCTTTATCTAGATAGATAAAGACGCCTTGCTCTATCTGGTAGATGCTCTGGTGCTCCTTCCGTCTCAAGCCTAACCCAGGCGGGTGGCCCCTGTGAGCGTCATCGTACGAGGTGTGTTAAGTGCGTCGCAAAATGAACCCAGGGTGGCGCAGGAGGCGCCAGCTGCCTGCTTGAGTGGGCTTGTACGGCGGACGACTGCATGCAGTCACAGGCAAAGGAGCGAGCAACACGACACATACATGAAGCATGAATCCCATGCAACCCCCGTGCGCTGAGTATGTGCTGCCTTCGGTGTGCAGCTCACTTGGGGCAACTAACTGAACCGTGATGGGCATGGCTTGGACGAGTGACCCGTGGTTCGGACATCCCTTTCGGACCATCCCGCTCCTTGCAAGCGCGGTTTCTCGCCAGGCTTTAGCTCCCCTTTAAGCGTGCGCGGAGGCCTGGCACGCTGGGGTCCCGCTGAACTGCCCGAGCGTGGATGGGCGTGCGGAGAGGGGGTTGCCGTACAATCCCAGGCCCGTTTTCGCCCCATATGCATGCGGATTGTGAGTTTGACATCCCGAGATCGAGATGGCGCAGCGGAAGCGTGCGGGGCTCATAACCCCGAGGTCCCAGGATCGAAACCTGGTCTCGATACGCTTTTGCTCTCCTCCCCCGTTTTGGGGGTAGCACCTTGCAAACCATTACTCGCCCGGACCTCTTGGAAGCGCTAGCTTTCGGCCTGCTGCTTTTGCCAGCCGAAGCCCCATCATGACGACCGCACAAGCCGCCTGCTCGGCATCATACCCACACATATACGTCCCTCACGCACGCACGTGACCTCCCTACTGACCAGCCCCCATGCATCCATCGAGCGGGAGGAGAGAGAGAGATCATGCACAGGAGGCGTTGAGGACAGAGGTTGATGAGTTTGGGGCACCTAGATGAACAGCAGGCTCTTCGGGCGTTGGCAGCGTCAGGTCAGGTCACAAGGTGCATGTCTCCATGCCGGTAGCAGATAGGTTGCAGCCAGCCATTGTATGTCCGAGACGTCGGGTAAGGTGGGCTACAATCACCTCTTTGCCGATGGCTCATGCGTTCATCCTGCACTGCAAAACAAGTTCCCCTCGCCAGTGTCAGCAGGGCATCCCCGGACGTCGATAGCAAGGCGTCTTTATCTAGATAGATAAAGACGCCTTGCTCTGGTAGATGCTCTGGTGCTCCTTCCGTCTCAAGCCTAACCCGGGCGGGTGGCCCCTGTGAGCGTCATCGTACGAGGTGTGTTAAGTGCGTCGCAAAATGAACCCAGGGTGGCGCAGGAGGCGCCAGCTGCCTGCTTGAGTGGGCTTGTACGGCGGACGACTGCATGCAGTCACAGGCAAAGGAGCGAGCAACACGACACATACATGAAGCATGAATCCCATGCAACCCCCGTGCGCTGAGTATGTGCTGCCTTCGGTGTGCAGCTCACTTGGGGCAACTAACTGAACCGTGATGGGCATGGCTTGGACGAGTGACCCGTGGTTCGGACATCCCTTTCGGACCATCCCGCTCCTTGCAAGCGCGGTTTCTCGCCAGGCTTTAGCTCCCCTTAAAGCGTGCGCGGAGGCCTGGCACGCTGGGGTCCAGCTGAACTGCCCGAGCGTGGATGGGCGTGCGGAGAGGGGGTTGCCGTACAATCCCAGGCCCGTTTTCGCCCCATATGCATGCGGATTGTGAGTTTGATATCCCGAGATCGAGATGGCGCAGCGGAAGCGTGCGGGGCTCATAACCCCGAGGTCCCAGGATCAAAACCTGGTCTCGATACGCTTTTGCTCTCCTCCCCCGTTTTGGGGGTAGCACCTTGCAAACCATTACTCGCCCGGACCTCTTGGAAGCGCTAGCTTTCGGCCTGCTGCTTTTGCCAGCCGAAGCGCCATCATGACGACCGCACAAGCCGCCTGCTCGGCATCATACCCACACATATACGTCCCTCACGCACGCACGTGACCTCCCTACTGACCAGCCCCCATGCATCCATCGAGCGGGAGGAGAGAGAGAGATCATGCACAGGAGGCGTTGAGGACAGAGGTTGATGAGTTTGGGGCACCTAGATGAACAGCAGGCTCTTCGGGCGTTGGCAGCGTCAGGTCAGGTCACAAGGTGCATGTCTCCATGCCGGTAGCAGATAGGTTGCAGCCAGCCATTGTATGTCCGAGACGTCGGGTAAGGTGGGCTACAATCACCTCTTTGCCGATGGCTCATGCGTTCATCCTGCACTGCAAAACAAGTTCCCCTCGCCAGTGTCAGCAGGGCATCCCCGGACGTCGATAGCAAGGCGTCTTTATCTAGATAGATAAAGACGCCTTGCTCTGGTAGATGCTCTGGTGCTCCTTCCGTCTCAAGCCTAACCCGGGCGGGTGGCCCCTGTGAGCGTCATCGTACGAGGTGTGTTAAGTGCGTCGCAAAATGAACCCAGGGTGGCGCAGGAGGCGCCAGCTGCCTGCTTGAGTGGGCTTGTACGGCGGACGACTGCATGCAGTCACAGGCAAAGGAGCGAGCAACACGACACATACATGAAGCATGAATCCCATGCAACCCCCGTGCGCTGAGTATGTGCTGCCTTCGGTGTGCAGCTCACTTGGGGCAACTAACTGAACCGTGATGGGCATGGCTTGGACGAGTGACCCGTGGTTCGGACATCCCTTTCGGACCATCCCGCTCCTTGCAAGCGCGGTTTCTCGCCAGGCTTTAGCTCCCCTTAAAGCGTGCGCGGAGGCCTGGCACGCTGGGGTCCAGCTGAACTGCCCGAGCGTGGATGGGCGTGCGGAGAGGGGGTTGCCGTACAATCCCAGGCCCGTTTTCGCCCCATATGCATGCGGATTGTGAGTTTGATATCCCGAGATCGAGATGGCGCAGCGGAAGCGTGCGGGGCTCATAACCCCGAGGTCCCAGGATCAAAACCTGGTCTCGATACGCTTTTGCTCTCCTCCCCCGTTTTGGGGGTAGCACCTTGCAAACCATTACTCGCCCGGACCTCTTGGAAGCGCTAGCTTTCGGCCTGCTGCTTTTGCCAGCCGAAGCGCCATCATGACGACCGCACAAGCCGCCTGCTCGGCATCATACCCACACATATACGTCCCTCACGCACGCACGTGACCCCCCTACTGACCAGCCCCCATGCATCCATCGAGCGGGAGGAGAGAGAGAGATCATGCACAGGAGGCGTTGAGGACAGAGGTTGATGAGTTTGGGGCACCTAGATGAACAGCAGGCTCTTCGGGCGTTGGCAGCGTCAGGTCAGGTCACAAGGTGAATGTCTCCATGCCGGTAGCAGATAGGTTGCAGCCAGCCATTGTATGTCCGAGACGTCGGGTAAGGTGGGCTACAATCACCTCTTTGCCGATGGCTCATGCGTTCATCCTGCACTGCAAAACAAGCTCCCCTCGCCAGTGTCAGCAGGGCATCCCCGGACGTCGATAGCAAGGCGTCTTTATCTAGATAGATAAAGACGCCTTGCTCTGGTAGATGCTCTGGTGCTCCTTCCGTCTCAAGCCTAACCCGGGCGGGTGGCCCCTGTGAGCGTCATCGTACGAGGTGTGTTAAGTGCGTCGCAAAATGAACCCAGGGTGGCGCAGGAGGCGCCAGCTGCCTGCTTGAGTGGGCTTGTACGGCGGACGACTGCATGCAGTCACAGGCAAAGGAGCGAGCAACACGACACATACATGAAGCATGAATCCCATGCAACCCCCGTGCGCTGAGTATGTGCTGCCTTCGGTGTGCAGCTCACTTGGGGCAACTAACTGAACCGTGATGGGCATGGCTTGGACGAGTGACCCGTGGTTCGGACATCCCTTTCGGACCATCCCGCTCCTTGCAAGCGCGGTTTCTCGCCAGGCTTTAGCTCCCCTTAAAGCGTGCGCGGAGGCCTGGCACGCTGGGGTCCAGCTGAACTGCCCGAGCGTGGATGGGCGTGCGGAGAGGGGGTTGCCGTACAATCCCAGGCCCGTTTTCGCCCCATATGCATGCGGATTGTGAGTTTGATATCCCGAGATCGAGATGGCGCAGCGGAAGCGTGCGGGGCTCATAACCCCGAGGTCCCAGGATCGAAACCTGGTCTCGATACGCTTTTGCTCTCCTCCCCCGTTTTGGGGGTAGCACCTTGCAAACCATTACTCGCCCGGACCTCTTGGAAACGCTAGCTTTCGGCCTGCTGCTTTTGCCAGCCGAAGCGCCATCATGACGACCGCACAAGCCGCCTGCTCGGCATCATACCCACACATATACGTCCCTCACGCACGCACGTGACCCCCCTACTGACCAGCCCCCATGCATCCATCGAGCGGGAGGAGAGAGAGAGATCATGCACAGGAGGCGTTGAGGACAGAGGTTGATGAGTTTGGGGCACCTAGATGAACAGCAGGCTCTTCGGGCGTTGGCAGCGTCAGGTCAGGTCACAAGGTGAATGTCTCCATGCCGGTAGCAGATAGGTTGCAGCCAGCCATTGTATGTCCGAGACGTCGGGTAAGGTGGGCTACAATCACCTCTTTGCCGATGGCTCATGCGTTCATCCTGCACTGCAAAACAAGCTCCCCTCGCCAGTGTCAGCAGGGCATCCCCGGACGTCGATAGCAAGGCGTCTTTATCTAGATAGATAAAGACGCCTTGCTCTATCTGGTAGATGCTCTGGTGCTCCTTCCGTCTCAAGCCTAACCCAGGCGGGTGGCCCCTGTGAGCGTCATCGTACGAGGTGTGTTAAGTGCGTCGCAAAATGAACCCAGGGTGGCGCAGGAGGCGCCAGCTGCCTGCTTGAGTGGGCTTGTACGGCGGACGACTGCATGCAGTCACAGGCAAAGGAGCGAGCAACACGACACATACATGAAGCATGAATCCCATGCAACCCCCGTGCGCTGAGTATGTGCTGCCTTCGGTGTGCAGCTCACTTGGGGCAACTAACTGAACCGTGATGGGCATGGCTTGGACGAGTGACCCGTGGTTCGGACATCCCTTTCGGACCATCCCGCTCCTTGCAAGCGCGGTTTCTCGCCAGGCTTTAGCTCCCCTTTAAGCGTGCGCGGAGGCCTGGCACGCTGGGGTCCCGCTGAACTGCCCGAGCGTGGATGGGCGTGCGGAGAGGGGGTTGCCGTACAATCCCAGGCCCGTTTTCGCCCCATATGCATGCGGATTGTGAGTTTGACATCCCGAGATCGAGATGGCGCAGCGGAAGCGTGCGGGGCTCATAACCCCGAGGTCCCAGGATCGAAACCTAGTCTCGATACGCTTTTGCTCTCCTCCCCCGTTTTGGGGGTAGCACCTTGCAAACCATTACTCGCCCGGACCTCTTGGAAGCGCTAGCTTTCGGCCTGCTGCTTTTGCCAGCCGAAGCGCCATCATGACGACCGCACAAGCCGCCTGCTCGGCATCATACCCACACATATACGTCCCTCACGCACGCACGTGACCCCCCTACTGACCAGCCCCCATGCATCCATCGAGCGGGAGGAGAGAGAGAGAGAGATCATGCACAGGAGGCGTTGAGGACAGAGGTTGATGAGTTTGGGGCACCTAGATGAACAGCAGGCTCTTCGGGCGTTGGCAGCGTCAGGTCAGGTCACAAGGTGCATGTCTCCATGCCGGTAGCAGATAGGTTGCAGCCAGCCATTGTATGTCCGAGACGTCGGGTAAGGTGGGCTACAATCACCTCTTTGCCGATGGCTCATGCGTTCATCCTGCACTGCAAAACAAGCTCCCCTCGCCAGTGTCAGCAGGGCATCCCCGGACGTCGATAGCAAGGCGTCTTTATCTAGATAGATAAAGACGCCTTGCTCTATCTGGTAGATGCTCTGGTGCTCCTTCCGTCTCAAGCCTAACCCGGGCGGGTGGCCCCTGTGAGCGTCATCGTACGAGGTGTGTTAAGTGCGTCGCAAAATGAACCCAGGGTGGCGCAGGAGGCGCCAGCTGCCTGCTTGAGTGGGCTTGTACGGCGGACGACTGCATGCAGTCACAGGCAAAGGAGCGAGCAACACGACACATACATGAAGCATGAATCCCATGCAACCCCCGTGCGCTGAGTATGTGCTGCCTTCGGTGTGCAGCTCACTTGGGGCAACTAACTGAACCGTGATGGGCATGGCTTGGACGAGTGACCCGTGGTTCGGACATCCCTTTCGGACCATCCCGCTCCTTGCAAGCGCGGTTTCTCGCCAGGCTTTAGCTCCCCTTAAAGCGTGCGCGGAGGCCTGGCACGCTGGGGTCCCGCTGAACTGCCCGAGCGTGGATGGGCGTGCGGAGAGGGGGTTGCCGTACAATCCCAGGCCCGTTTTCGCCCCATATGCATGCGGATTGTGAGTTTGACATCCCGAGATCGAGATGGCGCAGCGGAAGCGTGCGGGGCTCATAACCCCGAGGTCCCAGGATCAAAACCTGGTCTCGATACGCTTTTGCTCTCCTCCCCCGTTTTGGGGGTAGCACCTTGCAAACCATTACTCGCCCGGACCTCTTGGAAGCGCTAGCTTTCGGCCTGCTGCTTTTGCCAGCCGAAGCGCCATCATGACGACCGCACAAGCCGCCTGCTCGGCATCATACCCACACATATACGTCCCTCACGCACGCACGTGACCCCCCTACTGACCAGCCCCCATGCATCCATCGAGCGGGAGGAGAGAGAGAGAGAGATCATGCACAGGAGGCGTTGAGGACAGAGGTTGATGAGTTTGGGGCACCTAGATGAACAGCAGGCTCTTCGGGCGTTGGCAGCGTCAGGTCAGGTCACAAGGTGCATGTCTCCATGCCGGTAGCAGATAGGTTGCAGCCAGCCATTGTATGTCCGAGACGTCGGGTAAGGTGGGCTACAATCACCTCTTTGCCGATGGCTCATGCGTTCATCCTGCACTGCAAAACAAGCTCCCCTCGCCAGTGTCAGCAGGGCATCCCCGGACGTCGATAGCAAGGCGTCTTTATCTAGATAGATAAAGACGCCTTGCTCTATCTGGTAGATGCTCTGGTGCTACTTCCGTCTCAAGCCTAACCCGGGCGGGTGGCCCCTGTGAGCGTCATCGTACGAGGTGTGTTAAGTGCGTCGCAAAATGAACCCAGGGTGGCGCAGGAGGCGCCAGCTGCCTGCTTGAGTGGGCTTGTACGGCGGACGACTGCATGCAGTCACAGGCAAAGGAGCGAGCAACACGACACATACATGAAGCATGAATCCCATGCAACCCCCGTGCGCTGAGTATGTGCTGCCTTCGGTGTGCAGCTCACTTGGGGCAACTAACTGAACCGTGATGGGCATGGCTTGGACGAGTGACCCGTGGTTCGGACATCCCTTTCGGACCATCCCGCTCCTTGCAAGCGCGGTTTCTCGCCAGGCTTTAGCTCCCCTTAAAGCGTGCGCGGAGGCCTGGCACGCTGGGGTCCCGCTGAACTGCCCGAGCGTGGATGGGCGTGCGGAGAGGGGGTTGCCGTACAATCCCAGGCCCGTTTTCGCCCCATATGCATGCGGATTGTGAGTTTGACATCCCGAGATCGAGATGGCGCAGCGGAAGCGTGCGGGGCTCATAACCCCGAGGTCCCAGGATCGAAACCTGGTCTCGATACGCTTTTGCTCTCCTCCCCCGTTTTGGGGGTAGCACCTTGCAAACCATTACTCGCCCGGACCTCTTGGAAGCGCTAGCTTTCGGCCTGCTGCTTTTGCCAGCCGAAGCGCCATCATGACGACCGCACAAGCCGCCTGCTCGGCATCATACCCACACATATACGTCCCTCACGCACGCACGTGACCCCCCTACTGACCAGCCCCCATGCATCCATCGAGCGGGAGGAGAGAGAGAGAGAGATCATGCACAGGAGGCGTTGAGGACAGAGGTTGATGAGTTTGGGGCACCTAGATGAACAGCAGGCTCTTCGGGCGTTGGCAGCGTCAGGTCAGGTCACAAGGTGCATGTCTCCATGCCGGTAGCAGATAGGTTGCAGCCAGCCATTGTATGTACGAGACGTCGGGTAAGGTGGGCTACAATCACCTCTTTGCCGATGGCTCATGCGTTCATCCTGCACTGCAAAACAAGCTCCCCTCGCCAGTGTCAGCAGGGCATCCCCGGACGTCGATAGCAAGGCGTCTTTATCTAGATAGATAAAGACGCCTTGCTCTATCTGGTAGATGCTCTGGTGCTCCTTCCGTCTCAAGCCTAACCCGGGCGGGTGGCCCCTGTGAGCGTCATCGTACGAGGTGTGTTAAGTGCGTCGCAAAATGAACCCAGGGTGGCGCAGGAGGCGCCAGCTGCCTGCTTGAGTGGGCTTGTACGGCGGACGACTGCATGCAGTCACAGGCAAAGGAGCGAGCAACACGACACATACATGAAGCATGAATCCCATGCAACCCCCGTGCGCTGAGTATGTGCTGCCTTCGGTGTGCAGCTCACTTGGGGCAACTAACTGAACCGTGATGGGCATGGCTTGGACGAGTGACCCGTGGTTCGGACATCCCTTTCGGACCATCCCGCTCCTTGCAAGCGCGGTTTCTCGCCAGGCTTTAGCTCCCCTTAAAGCGTGCGCGGAGGCCTGGCACGCTGGGGTCCCGCTGAACTGCCCGAGCGTGGATGGGCGTGCGGAGAGGGGGTTGCCGTACAATCCCAGGCCCGTTTTCGCCCCATATGCATGCGGATTGTGAGTTTGACATCCCGAGATCGAGATGGCGCAGCGGAAGCGTGCGGGGCTCATAACCCCGAGGTCCCAGGATCGAAACCTGGTCTCGATACGCTTTTGCTCTCCTCCCCCGTTTTGGGGGTAGCACCTTGCAAACCATTACTCGCCCGGACCTCTTGGAAGCGCTAGCTTTCGGCCTGCTGCTTTTGCCAGCCGAAGCGCCATCATGACGACCGCACAAGCCGCCTGCTCGGCATCATACCCACACATATACGTCCCTCACGCACGCACGTGACCCCCCTACTGACCAGCCCCCATGCATCCATCGAGCGGGAGGAGAGAGAGAGAGATCATGCACAGGAGGCGTTGAGGACAGAGGTTGATGAGTTTGGGGCACCTAGATGAACAGCAGGCTCTTCGGGCGTTGGCAGCGTCAGGTCAGGTCACAAGGTGCATGTCTCCATGCCGGTAGCAGATAGGTTGCAGCCAGCCATTGTATGTACGAGACGTCGGGTAAGGTGGGCTACAATCACCTCTTTGCCGATGGCTCATGCGTTCATCCTGCACTGCAAAACAAGCTCCCCTCGCCAGTGTCAGCAGGGCATCCCCGGACGTCGATAGCAAGGCGTCTTTATCTAGATAGATAAAGACGCCTTGCTCTATCTGGTAGATGCTCTGGTGCTCCTTCCGTCTCAAGCCTAACCCGGGCGGGTGGCCCCTGTGAGCGTCATCGTACGAGGTGTGTTAAGTGCGTCGCAAAATGAACCCAGGGTGGCGCAGGAGGCGCCAGCTGCCTGCTTGAGTGGGCTTGTACGGCGGACGACTGCATGCAGTCACAGGCAAAGGAGCGAGCAACACGACACATACATGAAGCATGAATCCCATGCAACCCCCGTGCGCTGAGTATGTGCTGCCTTCGGTGTGCAGCTCACTTGGGGCAACTAACTGAACCGTGATGGGCATGGCTTGGACGAGTGACCCGTGGTTCGGACATCCCTTTCGGACCATCCCGCTCCTTGCAAGCGCGGTTTCTCGCCAGGCTTTAGCTCCCCTTAAAGCGTGCGCGGAGGCCTGGCACGCTGGGGTCCCGCTGAACTGCCCGAGCGTGGATGGGCGTGCGGAGAGGGGGTTGCCGTACAATCCCAGGCCCGTTTTCGCCCCATATGCATGCGGATTGTGAGTTTGACATCCCGAGATCGAGATGGCGCAGCGGAAGCGTGCGGGGCTCATAACCCCGAGGTCCCAGGATCGAAACCTGGTCTCGATACGCTTTTGCTCTCCTCCCCCGTTTTGGGGGTAGCACCTTGCAAACCATTACTCGCCCGGACCTCTTGGAAGCGCTAGCTTTCGGCCTGCTGCTTTTGCCAGCCGAAGCGCCATCATGACGACCGCACAAGCCGCCTGCTCGGCATCATACCCACACATATACGTCCCTCACGCACGCACGTGACCCCCCTACTGACCAGCCCCCATGCATCCATCGAGCGGGAGGAGAGAGAGAGAGATCATGCACAGGAGGCGTTGAGGACAGAGGTTGATGAGTTTGGGGCACCTAGATGAACAGCAGGCTCTTCGGGCGTTGGCAGCGTCAGGTCAGGTCACAAGGTGCATGTCTCCATGCCGGTAGCAGATAGGTTGCAGCCAGCCATTGTATGTACGAGACGTCGGGTAAGGTGGGCTACAATCACCTCTTTGCCGATGGCTCATGCGTTCATCCTGCACTGCAAAACAAGCTCCCCTCGCCAGTGTCAGCAGGGCATCCCCGGACGTCGATAGCAAGGCGTCTTTATCTAGATAGATAAAGACGCCTTGCTCTATCTGGTAGATGCTCTGGTGCTCCTTCCGTCTCAAGCCTAACCCGGGCGGGTGGCCCCTGTGAGCGTCATCGTACGAGGTGTGTTAAGTGCGTCGCAAAATGAACCCAGGGTGGCGCAGGAGGCGCCAGCTGCCTGCTTGAGTGGGCTTGTACGGCGGACGACTGCATGCAGTCACAGGCAAAGGAGCGAGCAACACGACACATACATGAAGCATGAATCCCATGCAACCCCCGTGCGCTGAGTATGTGCTGCCTTCGGTGTGCAGCTCACTTGGGGCAACTAACTGAACCGTGATGGGCATGGCTTGGACGAGTGACCCGTGGTTCGGACATCCCTTTCGGACCATCCCGCTCCTTGCAAGCGCGGTTTCTCGCCAGGCTTTAGCTCCCCTTAAGCGTGCGCGGAGGCCTGGCACGCTGGGGTCCCGCTGAACTGCCCGAGCGTGGATGGGCGTGCGGAGAGGGGGTTGCCGTACAATCCCAGGCCCGTTTTCGCCCCATATGCATGCGGATTGTGAGTTTGACATCCCGAGATCGAGATGGCGCAGCGGAAGCGTGCGGGGCTCATAACCCCGAGGTCCCAGGATCGAAACCTAGTCTCGATACGCTTTTGCTCTCCTCCCCCGTTTTGGGGGTAGCACCTTGCAAACCATTACTCGCCCGGACCTCTTGGAAGCGCTAGCTTTCGGCCTGCTGCTTTTGCCAGCCGAAGCGCCATCATGACGACCGCACAAGCCGCCTGCTCGGCATCATACCCACACATATACGTCCCTCACGCACGCACGTGACCCCCCTACTGACCAGCCCCCATGCATCCATCGAGCGGGAGGAGAGAGAGAGAGAGATCATGCACAGGAGGCGTTGAGGACAGAGGTTGATGAGTTTGGGGCACCTAGATGAACAGCAGGCTCTTCGGGCGTTGGCAGCGTCAGGTCAGGTCACAAGGTGCATGTCTCCATGCCGGTAGCAGATAGGTTGCAGCCAGCCATTGTATGTCCGAGACGTCGGGTAAGGTGGGCTACAATCACCTCTTTGCCGATGGCTCATGCGTTCATCCTGCACTGCAAAACAAGCTCCCCTCGCCAGTGTCAGCAGGGCATCCCCGGACGTCGATAGCAAGGCGTCTTTATCTAGATAGATAAAGACGCCTTGCTCTATCTGGTAGATGCTCTGGTGCTCCTTCCGTCTCAAGCCTAACCCGGGCGGGTGGCCCCTGTGAGCGTCATCGTACGAGGTGTGTTAAGTGCGTCGCAAAATGAACCCAGGGTGGCGCAGGAGGCGCCAGCTGCCTGCTTGAGTGGGCTTGTACGGCGGACGACTGCATGCAGTCACAGGCAAAGGAGCGAGCAACACGACACATACATGAAGCATGAATCCCATGCAACCCCCGTGCGCTGAGTATGTGCTGCCTTCGGTGTGCAGCTCACTTGGGGCAACTAACTGAACCGTGATGGGCATGGCTTGGACGAGTGACCCGTGGTTCGGACATCCCTTTCGGACCATCCCGCTCCTTGCAAGCGCGGTTTCTCGCCAGGCTTTAGCTCCCCTTAAAGCGTGCGCGGAGGCCTGGCACGCTGGGGTCCCGCTGAACTGCCCGAGCGTGGATGGGCGTGCGGAGAGGGGGTTGCCGTACAATCCCAGGCCCGTTTTCGCCCCATATGCATGCGGATTGTGAGTTTGACATCCCGAGATCGAGATGGCGCAGCGGAAGCGTGCGGGGCTCATAACCCCGAGGTCCCAGGATCGAAACCTGGTCTCGATACGCTTTTGCTCTCCTCCCCCGTTTTGGGGGTAGCACCTTGCAAACCATTACTCGCCCGGACCTCTTGGAAGCGCTAGCTTTCGGCCTGCTGCTTTTGCCAGCCGAAGCGCCATCATGACGACCGCACAAGCCGCCTGCTCGGCATCATACCCACACATATACGTCCCTCACGCACGCACGTGACCCCCCTACTGACCAGCCCCCATGCATCCATCGAGCGGGAGGAGAGAGAGAGAGAGATCATGCACAGGAGGCGTTGAGGACAGAGGTTGATGAGTTTGGGGCACCTAGATGAACAGCAGGCTCTTCGGGCGTTGGCAGCGTCAGGTCAGGTCACAAGGTGCATGTCTCCATGCCGGTAGCAGATAGGTTGCAGCCAGCCATTGTATGTACGAGACGTCGGGTAAGGTGGGCTACAATCACCTCTTTGCCGATGGCTCATGCGTTCATCCTGCACTGCAAAACAAGCTCCCCTCGCCAGTGTCAGCAGGGCATCCCCGGACGTCGATAGCAAGGCGTCTTTATCTAGATAGATAAAGACGCCTTGCTCTATCTGGTAGATGCTCTGGTGCTCCTTCCGTCTCAAGCCTAACCCGGGCGGGTGGCCCCTGTGAGCGTCATCGTACGAGGTGTGTTAAGTGCGTCGCAAAATGAACCCAGGGTGGCGCAGGAGGCGCCAGCTGCCTGCTTGAGTGGGCTTGTACGGCGGACGACTGCATGCAGTCACAGGCAAAGGAGCGAGCAACACGACACATACATGAAGCATGAATCCCATGCAACCCCCGTGCGCTGAGTATGTGCTGCCTTCGGTGTGCAGCTCACTTGGGGCAACTAACTGAACCGTGATGGGCATGGCTTGGACGAGTGACCCGTGGTTCGGACATCCCTTTCGGACCATCCCGCTCCTTGCAAGCGCGGTTTCTCGCCAGGCTTTAGCTCCCCTTAAAGCGTGCGCGGAGGCCTGGCACGCTGGGGTCCCGCTGAACTGCCCGAGCGTGGATGGGCGTGCGGAGAGGGGGTTGCCGTACAATCCCAGGCCCGTTTTCGCCCCATATGCATGCGGATTGTGAGTTTGACATCCCGAGATCGAGATGGCGCAGCGGAAGCGTGCGGGGCTCATAACCCCGAGGTCCCAGGATCGAAACCTGGTCTCGATACGCTTTTGCTCTCCTCCCCCGTTTTGGGGGTAGCACCTTGCAAACCATTACTCGCCCGGACCTCTTGGAAGCGCTAGCTTTCGGCCTGCTGCTTTTGCCAGCCGAAGCGCCATCATGACGACCGCACAAGCCGCCTGCTCGGCATCATACCCACACATATACGTCCCTCACGCACGCACGTGACCCCCCTACTGACCAGCCCCCATGCATCCATCGAGCGGGAGGAGAGAGAGAGAGAGATCATGCACAGGAGGCGTTGAGGACAGAGGTTGATGAGTTTGGGGCACCTAGATGAACAGCAGGCTCTTCGGGCGTTGGCAGCGTCAGGTCAGGTCACAAGGTGCATGTCTCCATGCCGGTAGCAGATAGGTTGCAGCCAGCCATTGTATGTACGAGACGTCGGGTAAGGTGGGCTACAATCACCTCTTTGCCGATGGCTCATGCGTTCATCCTGCACTGCAAAACAAGCTCCCCTCGCCAGTGTCAGCAGGGCATCCCCGGACGTCGATAGCAAGGCGTCTTTATCTAGATAGATAAAGACGCCTTGCTCTATCTGGTAGATGCTCTGGTGCTCCTTCCGTCTCAAGCCTAACCCGGGCGGGTGGCCCCTGTGAGCGTCATCGTACGAGGTGTGTTAAGTGCGTCGCAAAATGAACCCAGGGTGGCGCAGGAGGCGCCAGCTGCCTGCTTGAGTGGGCTTGTACGGCGGACGACTGCATGCAGTCACAGGCAAAGGAGCGAGCAACACGACACATACATGAAGCATGAATCCCATGCAACCCCCGTGCGCTGAGTATGTGCTGCCTTCGGTGTGCAGCTCACTTGGGGCAACTAACTGAACCGTGATGGGCATGGCTTGGACGAGTGACCCGTGGTTCGGACATCCCTTTCGGACCATCCCGCTCCTTGCAAGCGCGGTTTCTCGCCAGGCTTTAGCTCCCCTTAAAGCGTGCGCGGAGGCCTGGCACGCTGGGGTCCCGCTGAACTGCCCGAGCGTGGATGGGCGTGCGGAGAGGGGGTTGCCGTACAATCCCAGGCCCGTTTTCGCCCCATATGCATGCGGATTGTGAGTTTGACATCCCGAGATCGAGATGGCGCAGCGGAAGCGTGCGGGGCTCATAACCCCGAGGTCCCAGGATCGAAACCTGGTCTCGATACGCTTTTGCTCTCCTCCCCCGTTTTGGGGGTAGCACCTTGCAAACCATTACTCGCCCGGACCTCTTGGAAGCGCTAGCTTTCGGCCTGCTGCTTTTGCCAGCCGAAGCGCCATCATGACGACCGCACAAGCCGCCTGCTCGGCATCATACCCACACATATACGTCCCTCACGCACGCACGTGACCCCCCTACTGACCAGCCCCCATGCATCCATCGAGCGGGAGGAGAGAGAGAGAGAGATCATGCACAGGAGGCGTTGAGGACAGAGGTTGATGAGTTTGGGGCACCTAGATGAACAGCAGGCTCTTCGGGCGTTGGCAGCGTCAGGTCAGGTCACAAGGTGCATGTCTCCATGCCGGTAGCAGATAGGTTGCAGCCAGCCATTGTATGTACGAGACGTCGGGTAAGGTGGGCTACAATCACCTCTTTGCCGATGGCTCATGCGTTCATCCTGCACTGCAAAACAAGCTCCCCTCGCCAGTGTCAGCAGGGCATCCCCGGACGTCGATAGCAAGGCGTCTTTATCTAGATAGATAAAGACGCCTTGCTCTATCTGGTAGATGCTCTGGTGCTCCTTCCGTCTCAAGCCTAACCCGGGCGGGTGGCCCCTGTGAGCGTCATCGTACGAGGTGTGTTAAGTGCGTCGCAAAATGAACCCAGGGTGGCGCAGGAGGCGCCAGCTGCCTGCTTGAGTGGGCTTGTACGGCGGACGACTGCATGCAGTCACAGGCAAAGGAGCGAGCAACACGACACATACATGAAGCATGAATCCCATGCAACCCCCGTGCGCTGAGTATGTGCTGCCTTCGGTGTGCAGCTCACTTGGGGCAACTAACTGAACCGTGATGGGCATGGCTTGGACGAGTGACCCGTGGTTCGGACATCCCTTTCGGACCATCCCGCTCCTTGCAAGCGCGGTTTCTCGCCAGGCTTTAGCTCCCCTTAAAGCGTGCGCGGAGGCCTGGCACGCTGGGGTCCCGCTGAACTGCCCGAGCGTGGATGGGCGTGCGGAGAGGGGGTTGCCGTACAATCCCAGGCCCGTTTTCGCCCCATATGCATGCGGATTGTGAGTTTGACATCCCGAGATCGAGATGGCGCAGCGGAAGCGTGCGGGGCTCATAACCCCGAGGTCCCAGGATCGAAACCTGGTCTCGATACGCTTTTGCTCTCCTCCCCCGTTTTGGGGGTAGCACCTTGCAAACCATTACTCGCCCGGACCTCTTGGAAGCGCTAGCTTTCGGCCTGCTGCTTTTGCCAGCCGAAGCGCCATCATGACGACCGCACAAGCCGCCTGCTCGGCATCATACCCACACATATACGTCCCTCACGCACGCACGTGACCCCCCTACTGACCAGCCCCCATGCATCCATCGAGCGGGAGGAGAGAGAGAGAGATCATGCACAGGAGGCGTTGAGGACAGAGGTTGATGAGTTTGGGGCACCTAGATGAACAGCAGGCTCTTCGGGCGTTGGCAGCGTCAGGTCAGGTCACAAGGTGCATGTCTCCATGCCGGTAGCAGATAGGTTGCAGCCAGCCATTGTATGTACGAGACGTCGGGTAAGGTGGGCTACAATCACCTCTTTGCCGATGGCTCATGCGTTCATCCTGCACTGCAAAACAAGCTCCCCTCGCCAGTGTCAGCAGGGCATCCCCGGACGTCGATAGCAAGGCGTCTTTATCTAGATAGATAAAGACGCCTTGCTCTATCTGGTAGATGCTCTGGTGCTCCTTCCGTCTCAAGCCTAACCCGGGCGGGTGGCCCCTGTGAGCGTCATCGTACGAGGTGTGTTAAGTGCGTCGCAAAATGAACCCAGGGTGGCGCAGGAGGCGCCAGCTGCCTGCTTGAGTGGGCTTGTACGGCGGACGACTGCATGCAGTCACAGGCAAAGGAGCGAGCAACACGACACATACATGAAGCATGAATCCCATGCAACCCCCGTGCGCTGAGTATGTGCTGCCTTCGGTGTGCAGCTCACTTGGGGCAACTAACTGAACCGTGATGGGCATGGCTTGGACGAGTGACCCGTGGTTCGGACATCCCTTTCGGACCATCCCGCTCCTTGCAAGCGCGGTTTCTCGCCAGGCTTTAGCTCCCCTTAAAGCGTGCGCGGAGGCCTGGCACGCTGGGGTCCCGCTGAACTGCCCGAGCGTGGATGGGCGTGCGGAGAGGGGGTTGCCGTACAATCCCAGGCCCGTTTTCGCCCCATATGCATGCGGATTGTGAGTTTGACATCCCGAGATCGAGATGGCGCAGCGGAAGCGTGCGGGGCTCATAACCCCGAGGTCCCAGGATCGAAACCTGGTCTCGATACGCTTTTGCTCTCCTCCCCCGTTTTGGGGGTAGCACCTTGCAAACCATTACTCGCCCGGACCTCTTGGAAGCGCTAGCTTTCGGCCTGCTGCTTTTGCCAGCCGAAGCGCCATCATGACGACCGCACAAGCCGCCTGCTCGGCATCATACCCACACATATACGTCCCTCACGCACGCACGTGACCCCCCTACTGACCAGCCCCCATGCATCCATCGAGCGGGAGGAGAGAGAGAGATCATGCACAGGAGGCGTTGAGGACAGAGGTTGATGAGTTTGGGGCACCTAGATGAACAGCAGGCTCTTCGGGCGTTGGCAGCGTCAGGTCAGGTCACAAGGTGCATGTCTCCATGCCGGTAGCAGATAGGTTGCAGCCAGCCATTGTATGTACGAGACGTCGGGTAAGGTGGGCTACAATCACCTCTTTGCCGATGGCTCATGCGTTCATCCTGCACTGCAAAACAAGCTCCCCTCGCCAGTGTCAGCAGGGCATCCCCGGACGTCGATAGCAAGGCGTCTTTATCTAGATAGATAAAGACGCCTTGCTCTATCTGATAGATGCTCTGGTGCTCCTTCCGTCTCAAGCCTAACCCGGGCGGGTGGCCCCTGTGAGCGTCATCGTACGAGGTGTGTTAAGTGCGTCGCAAAATGAACCCAGGGTGGCGCAGGAGGCGCCAGCTGCCTGCTTGAGTGGGCTTGTACGGCGGACGACTGCATGCAGTCACAGGCAAAGGAGCGAGCAACACGACACATACATGAAGCATGAATCCCATGCAACCCCCGTGCGCTGAGTATGTGCTGCCTTCGGTGTGCAGCTCACTTGGGGCAACTAACTGAACCGTGATGGGCATGGCTTGGACGAGTGACCCGTGGTTCGGACATCCCTTTCGGACCATCCCGCTCCTTGCAAGCGCGGTTTCTCGCCAGGCTTTAGCTCCCCTTAAAGCGTGCGCGGAGGCCTGGCACGCTGGGGTCCCGCTGAACTGCCCGAGCGTGGATGGGCGTGCGGAGAGGGGGTTGCCGTACAATCCCAGGCCCGTTTTCGCCCCATATGCATGCGGATTGTGAGTTTGACATCCCGAGATCGAGATGGCGCAGCGGAAGCGTGCGGGGCTCATAACCCCGAGGTCCCAGGATCGAAACCTGGTCTCGATACGCTTTTGCTCTCCTCCCCCGTTTTGGGGGTAGCACCTTGCAAACCATTACTCGCCCGGACCTCTTGGAAGCGCTAGCTTTCGGCCTGCTGCTTTTGCCAGCCGAAGCGCCATCATGACGACCGCACAAGCCGCCTGCTCGGCATCATACCCACACATATACGTCCCTCACGCACGCACGTGACCCCCCTACTGACCAGCCCCCATGCATCCATCGAGCGGGAGGAGAGAGAGAGATCATGCACAGGAGGCGTTGAGGACAGAGGTTGATGAGTTTGGGGCACCTAGATGAACAGCAGGCTCTTCGGGCGTTGGCAGCGTCAGGTCAGGTCACAAGGTGCATGTCTCCATGCCGGTAGCAGATAGGTTGCAGCCAGCCATTGTATGTACGAGACGTCGGGTAAGGTGGGCTACAATCACCTCTTTGCCGATGGCTCATGCGTTCATCCTGCACTGCAAAACAAGCTCCCCTCGCCAGTGTCAGCAGGGCATCCCCGGACGTCGATAGCAAGGCGTCTTTATCTAGATAGATAAAGACGCCTTGCTCTATCTGGTAGATGCTCTGGTGCTCCTTCCGTCTCAAGCCTAACCCGGGCGGGTGGCCCCTGTGAGCGTCATCGTACGAGGTGTGTTAAGTGCGTCGCAAAATGAACCCAGGGTGGCGCAGGAGGCGCCAGCTGCCTGCTTGAGTGGGCTTGTACGGCGGACGACTGCATGCAGTCACAGGCAAAGGAGCGAGCAACACGACACATACATGAAGCATGAATCCCATGCAACCCCCGTGCGCTGAGTATGTGCTGCCTTCGGTGTGCAGCTCACTTGGGGCAACTAACTGAACCGTGATGGGCATGGCTTGGACGAGTGACCCGTGGTTCGGACATCCCTTTCGGACCATCCCGCTCCTTGCAAGCGCGGTTTCTCGCCAGGCTTTAGCTCCCCTTAAAGCGTGCGCGGAGGCCTGGCACGCTGGGGTCCCGCTGAACTGCCCGAGCGTGGATGGGCGTGCGGAGAGGGGGTTGCCGTACAATCCCAGGCCCGTTTTCGCCCCATATGCATGCGGATTGTGAGTTTGACATCCCGAGATCGAGATGGCGCAGCGGAAGCGTGCGGGGCTCATAACCCCGAGGTCCCAGGATCGAAACCTGGTCTCGATACGCTTTTGCTCTCCTCCCCCGTTTTGGGGGTAGCACCTTGCAAACCATTACTCGCCCGGACCTCTTGGAAGCGCTAGCTTTCGGCCTGCTGCTTTTGCCAGCCGAAGCGCCATCATGACGACCGCACAAGCCGCCTGCTCGGCATCATACCCACACATATACGTCCCTCACGCACGCACGTGACCCCCCTACTGACCAGCCCCCATGCATCCATCGAGCGGGAGGAGAGAGAGAGAGATCATGCACAGGAGGCGTTGAGGACAGAGGTTGATGAGTTTGGGGCACCTAGATGAACAGCAGGCTCTTCGGGCGTTGGCAGCGTCAGGTCAGGTCACAAGGTGCATGTCTCCATGCCGGTAGCAGATAGGTTGCAGCCAGCCATTGTATGTCCGAGACGTCGGGTAAGGTGGGCTACAATCACCTCTTTGCCGATGGCTCATGCGTTCATCCTGCACTGCAAAACAAGCTCCCCTCGCCAGTGTCAGCAGGGCATCCCCGGACGTCGATAGCAAGGCGTCTTTATCTAGATAGATAAAGACGCCTTGCTCTATCTGGTAGATGCTCTGGTGCTCCTTCCGTCTCAAGCCTAACCCGGGCGGGTGGCCCCTGTGAGCGTCATCGTACGAGGTGTGTTAAGTGCGTCGCAAAATGAACCCAGGGTGGCGCAGGAGGCGCCAGCTGCCTGCTTGAGTGGGCTTGTACGGCGGACGACTGCATGCAGTCACAGGCAAAGGAGCGAGCAACACGACACATACATGAAGCATGAATCCCATGCAACCCCCGTGCGCTGAGTATGTGCTGCCTTCGGTGTGCAGCTCACTTGGGGCAACTAACTGAACCGTGATGGGCATGGCTTGGACGAGTGACCCGTGGTTCGGACATCCCTTTCGGACCATCCCGCTCCTTGCAAGCGCGGTTTCTCGCCAGGCTTTAGCTCCCCTTAAAGCGTGCGCGGAGGCCTGGCACGCTGGGGTCCAGCTGAACTGCCCGAGCGTGGATGGGCGTGCGGAGAGGGGGTTGCCGTACAATCCCAGGCCCGTTTTCGCCCCATATGCATGCGGATTGTGAGTTTGATATCCCGAGATCGAGATGGCGCAGCGGAAGCGTGCGGGGCTCATAACCCCGAGGTCCCAGGATCGAAACCTGGTCTCGATACGCTTTTGCTCTCCTCCCCCGTTTTGGGGGTAGCACCTTGCAAACCATTACTCGCCCGGACCTCTTGGAAGCGCTAGCTTTCGGCCTGCTGCTTTTGCCAGCCGAAGCGCCATCATGACGACCGCACAAGCCGCCTGCTCGGCATCATACCCACACATATACGTCCCTCACGCACGCACGTGACCCCCCTACTGACCAGCCCCCATGCATCCATCGAGCGGGAGGAGAGAGAGAGATCATGCACAGGAGGCGTTGAGGACAGAGGTCGATGAGTTTGGGGCACCTAGATGAACAGCAGGCTCTTCGGGCGTTGGCAGCGTCAGGTCAGGTCACAAGGTGCATGTCTCCATGCCGGTAGCAGATAGGTTGCAGCCAGCCATTGTATGTACGAGACGTCGGGTAAGGTGGGCTACAATCACCTCTTTGCCGATGGCTCATGCGTTCATCCTGCACTGCAAAACAAGCTCCCCTCGCCAGTGTCAGCAGGGCATCCCCGGACGTCGATAGCAAGGCGTCTTTATCTAGATAGATAAAGACGCCTTGCTCTATCTGGTAGATGCTCTGGTGCTCCTTCCGTCTCAAGCCTAACCCGGGCGGGTGGCCCCTGTGAGCGTCATCGTACGAGGTGTGTTAAGTGCGTCGCAAAATGAACCCAGGGTGGCGCAGGAGGCGCCAGCTGCCTGCTTGAGTGGGCTTGTACGGCGGACGACTGCATGCAGTCACAGGCAAAGGAGCGAGCAACACGACACATACATGAAGCATGAATCCCATGCAACCCCCGTGCGCTGAGTATGTGCTGCCTTCGGTGACCGTATGACCGTAAATCCCCCCGTAACGAAGTGGAGGGGAGGATTGGAGGACAGTCGGTGACCGTAAATCCCCCCGTAACGAAGTGGAGGGGAGGATTGGAGGACAGATCACCGCTAAAGTTCGTCTGTCTGTCTGTCCGTCTGTCTGTCTGTGACCGTAAATCCCCCCGTAACGAAGTGGAGGGGAGGATTGGAGGACAGTCGGTCGAATTTGTGTCCGTGACCGTAAATCCCCCCGTAACGAAGTGGAGGGGAGGATTGGAGGACAGATCACCGCTAAAGTTCGTCTGTCTGTCTGTCCGTCCGTCTGTCCGTCCGTTCACAAAAGGGGTGGCAACTTCCTTTGGGCGCTAAGCGTTCAGTCCTGTTTTCAGCCAGCCAGAGGTCTCCAGTTCGAGCCAGGTAGCGACCTCTTTGCGACTTCCTCGGCACCCTTGGAGATGATGCCTGGGCCTATGGGGGTGGTGTTTTGGGAGATCTCGAGTACGACAACACACTGTACGGCAGCAAACTGTACGGCACGGTTGCCATGCTGTGTGATGACACATCATGTGGTGTACGACATGTACGACTATGTACGACAGCTGTAAGGCAGTGTACAACAACTGCCGTACGGTTGTACGGCATCTGTACGACATGGGTTTTGACACGGCCTCACATCCTCCTCCATGCTCCCCACTCCCCTTCTCGTCCCCTCGTCCCTCCAGCTCCTCCGACCGCCCCTGCATCACCGTGAGGTGTACGACAACGCAGTACGGCATGTGTTTTGGCACGCCCTTCCACCCCCCTCCATGCTCCCCACTCCCCTCATCACCCCCTCTTTGCCGCAATGTCTTGCATTGTGGTGTCGACTAAGCTATAACTGAATTAATGAGCCATTCGCAGTTTCTTGGTTACTTTCAGAAATCGGCGTAATTCTGTTTGGTGACCGTGGCCACCCCCCTCCGTACTCCCCACTCCCCTCACCACCCCCTTGTCGCTCCAGCACCTCTGACCACGCCTGTCGTATAGCAACATGGTACTGCATGGGTTCGGGCACCATCGGCACCAACACTCGTCATGCCTGGCATCATCAGGATGGTGTCCTGAGGTGTGGTGCCGTACAGCAACACAGTATGACATTGGTTTCGACATGCTCTTCCACCTCCCTCCATGCTCCCCACTCCATCTCTTTGTTGCAAGGTCTTGCATTATGATGTCGACTAGGCTATAAGTGAGTTAATGAGCCATTCGCAGTTTCTTGGTTACTTTCCGAAATTGGCGTAAAACCGTTTGGTGACGGAATATTAGTTGGCAGAAGTCTTTTGCTCAGGGTGGCATTGGTTACTTTCCAACTGAGCTATAAAAAGAGCTATAAAAAGCTCTAAAACTGTTTCGGCAATTGATTTGGATACGGCGAAGCAAAATCGGCGCAAGCTGTAAGCTGGTTTCGGCGACAAGCATTGTCGTGAAGTCGGCGCGTCTGACGAAAAGCGCCGATTACTGGTCGCCGAAGATTAGGGTTTATCGGCGATTACTGATCGGCGAATGCTGTCAGGGGTGATCGCCTCGAAAGCTTCTTATATTTCGGCGCAATTTGCCTGGCATTGGCGAAATTCTTTCGGCGCAATTTACAAACTGGTTTCGGCGATTACTAATCGCCAAAATTTGCCTGGCGTCGGCGAAAGTCTTTCGGCGCAATTTGCAAGCTGGTTTCGGCGAGAAGCGCGGTCCTCGAGTCGGCGCAATTTGCCTGGCATCGGCGAAATTCTTTCGGCGCAATTTGCAAGCTGGTTTCGGCGATTACTGTTCGCCGAAATTTGCCTGGCGTCGGCGAAGGTCTTTCGGCGCAACTTGCAAGCTGGTTTCGGCGAAAAGCACGGTCGTGAAGTCGGCGCATCTCCTGGAAAGCGCCGATTACTGATCGCCGAAATTTATATTCGTGTTGACCGTTCCATCATTCCGGCGCACCATTCCGAAACATGCTGCGATCTGCCCGTGTGTATATGTACGTCAGCATTGTCCGTTCGCTATAAATAATCAGTTGTCTTTATTTTTAACTCTCCTCGTGCTTGGCGGTTTCTATACTAGTGCCTTTTGGTTCCTTTCTGTGTCCTTCGCGATGTCGGCCGAGAAGAGGTGGGTGATAGCTTGCTTTTCTTTCTAGCATTGCCTTATGCGTCCTGAATGCCGTCGCATTTCCATTTTCGTAGGCACAACGAGAGTCTGTCACCTTCCAAGGTGAAGCGACAGGAGACGATGTCTCCATCCGGGTGAGTTGAAAGCGGAAATGGCGGCGAATCATGGTGACAATCCTAGTTATCTGTTAAACTTGGCTGTTTTGTCGCATTGTCGTGTCTGTGTTGTTTGTTGGGACCCTGATAGGCGCGTCCATTCCGTTGCATCCTTGCTTGTTTTATATGCGAACCCTCGGCACTACAAATGCCTATCCGGTGAAGCATACCGACATGCCTTCTCGGCATCTTTTGTTGGAGCCATTCTGAGCCATTGCGCCGTGGCATTATGTGATCTGCAGCTAGGTTATTAGGAATATTATCTTGGTTGCATTTGACATTGTTTGCATGTAGTTGCACTAGCCAAATTCTTCGTTGACCCATGGGTCTTCTTTATGTTAACATCGCTGGTTGCTCTCCCGTTTCGTCTCAGGGCGTCGTCTGCGGCAAGCGCCATTGCCGGCAGCCCCAGGCTCCTCCGACGGCTTGTGGCGTTCCAGCCGACACTGGCTTTTGCTCCGCAGGACAGCTTGGATTACGCAGTCAGGGACAGCCATTGCGTGTTGATCGGGCCTGCCGTACCAGGTGCCGACGATGGCGACATCTCCATGTCGGCGGTTGCGCTAGAGGTCAGCGGTTCCTGCATTGAACGCTTCCGTGACGCGCTCGGCAACATTGTCACCGTCGACCCGGTGGTGGGTGCGGCCATCCAGTCGACAAGGCCTCTTGCACGTCTGTCGCAGCTGTCCTACGTGCAGCTGCATACGGATGGACTGGCGAATGTGGTGGTGAGTTAATTGTTTCGGGATAGTGACTTCGGGTCGTGTTTCGTGTCATCATGTGTGGGTTACAGCCCTCCTGATTGCAAGTGTTCCCGTTGAGTCTAACATTCGGATTTCCTGGTTATGTACCTTTTGCCTATGCAATAGGTGGAACCCACTGATCGGTTCATCGAGCTCGGCCCTCATGACGTGCGGATACTGCCCAATCCACCTGTTAACGACAACCCCAACGTCGCCAACCTCGCCCCGACGCTCATGGTCCCGTACGGCACGTTCACTGAGTACGTCGGCAACGGGGAGACGTACAAGAAGGTGGACGCCATGATCGCCGTCCAAGACGTTTCCGGACCGGTGCCTTTGCCTTTCAAGGTATCCCTGAAGGCGCGTGCTGCTGCCCTTCCTTCCGCGATGGAGCGACTGCTGCAGAGCGCAGCCTCCCAGCAGCTGCCACTGTACGCGAACGGGTTCCATGAGCGCAAGAACCCCACGTACGGAGGTGAGGCCCTTTGGCTGCTTGCCTTGCTTTGTCATGTGGCTCTTTATTGCTTTATTCGTTCTTCGTTATTGCATTGGCGACTGTCCAGCTTCACTCGTACATTTGCGATAGTCCTTAGTTTTCTTCATAGCCGCCGCGTAATTTCATCGAATGTAGTCATGTTGCTTCACCGTCACCATCACCATCACCCTCGTTCTCCAACCCAAATCCACCGTAGGAACCATGTGGATCAACAACACCTACTTCTTCGGCGCCCCCGTTACGCGCCGGGTTCAGCCATTCCTGGAGAGGGCTAACGCCGCCATCGCTGCTGCGGGTAACCCTGTCCCGGTTGCGTGGACGAGCCGCCTGGCGCAGGAGTGGGACGCAACCATCGAGTCGGCACTTCCGCAAGTACGTTTGCGACGCTTTGCATCCGTCTCGTTTCTTTGTTTCATGCAATATCGTTACGAAATCCTTCGAATTCCTTTACCGATCAACCCAATCGATCATGCTCAATCTGATCCTATGGGCCATTACATCTCATTAATGACGATCCGTTCCTTCATACAGTTTACAAACTTGCTGATTGCCAGTCAATGGTTGAGGACTGCCTTTCACCTTGTACGGCTTAACGATCGCGGGTATCTTCTCTCGTTGCATCAATGCAGGAGGGAGTGATGGAGAACGCCTCCGTTCAGCCTCTGATCGTCAGGCCCGTGCTTGGCGAGGCCCACGTTTTCCCGATGGCCCTCACTCACCAGGGTCGCCACTACGCGGTGTACGCTGACACCCTGGATGTCCTCCGCCACGTCCCCGGTTACGTCCAGGAGTTCGGCGACGTCGACATTTCGGAGGTGCCGCAGCGGTCCCTGTCCCGCTTCCTGCGTCATGGGATTCCATGGCCGTGTGGGCTTCCATGGCCGTGTGGGCTTCCATGCCCGTGTGGGCTTCCATGGCCGTGTGGGCTTCCATGGCCGTGTTGATAAGAAATGGAATGTTTTGGTGTGGCCGTACATGTTGCTGTCTTTCCGTACATTCTGCTGTGTCTACCGACCGCATGTGCCTATAGGAAATGGACCGAATGACAAGATGCGTCGGTGGTGCATGTGATGTGCTGCGTCGTTGCCTGATGCGTATGCCCATACTATCGTTTCAATACATTGTCTCCGTAAGGACTGCCGTTTGGGGATATTGGATACGTTTGCATTCGAACGTTGTTATTCGATCGCAGCCCTTGCATGCCGTTTTTTTCTTACTTTCTGTGGGTCGGTGAGGTCGCACCTGCTGCTATCCTTCTGTACATTCTGCTTTCTGTGTCGTTGACGGTTGAATGGATGACATGGGGCACCGATGATATGGGTGACATAGACCGTCACAGCATGATAGCAGCTCCATCACGCAATAGGTCTGTACGGGTTGCATGAACTGGACAGCAATTGCCACACCCAATTATGATGTAACAGACAAGAAAAGCTTCGGTACTTACATCCATCACCTCGCTATCCACTAGCTAGCCCCAATTAATACGATCCATAACCGTCGCTGTACCGTTCAGCAGCCATCATCATGCACAACTCTATCGTACACATGTAGTTGTGCTTCCGCTTTCAGACAATCACCTGCGCCGGAAACACGGCAACATGTACGGCCTTACCATGTGCACATGCGGCGATCCCACAACCTTACCGACGGTTCCAATCATCACCGACATGCAACGTCTACTACCAAGTTGCGCCAATTCAATCCAAAAGGGCCCGTTAAACATTTAAGAAGACACAGCTTAACAGCGACGTCGCCGGATCTCTGTTATGTGGTGAGACATGTACAGCAACGTCGCCCAATCCATGCAATTGCAGCATGCAACGGCAACGGCACCCGTTCCAACGTTACCCAACTCGCCGACTCGCCAACTCGCACATCGCCAACTCGCCAACTCGCCACATGCAACTTGCCGCCTCACCCGTTGTAGCCCCCACACGCATGCAAGCATCCCCGCTTTAATCCCCCCGCATATTGTGCAAGCTCTACACACCCCCTCGCGTCATACATTAGCACAGACACAGCCCGGCACATGTGCAAAGTAAAGCAAACAATACTCTCATGCCGCTACCCAATACTCTCATGCCGTTACCTCAACACTCTCATACCGTTACCCAACTTGCGTGATGCAAACCCAGTTAAACATATCCCAGCGTATCCATGCTAGTGCATGCGTGTAATGCTACATGCATGCTTATCCCTTCCTGTCTTTTCCGCCGCCTGCTTCCTTCTTACGCCGCTCTCTCTTCCCTTCCTTAACCTCCTCATCTTCCCCCTCCAGACCAACCCGAGATCCCGTCCCCTCTGCACCGTTTCGAGTTTGGAAGATGTATTCCGTCCGCGGCCGTGCCAGGACCGCGCTCTCAGCAGCTGCATGCGCCGCGTCCGCCGCCGTGCGAGCCTCGGCCTCACTCGCCGGCGGAATCTCGGACAGGACAGCATTGAACGCATGTTGCGTGGCGTCCGCGGGCGTTGAGGAAAGCCGAGTCATTCTGCCGTGCCACTCCTCGATGAGCTCCCGTGCCCGCCTAAACCTCGGCAGCTTCTGGGGGTCTGCCGGCAGCCTCCAATCAGGTCTCGGTGAAGCAGCCGAGAACAGCCCTTCCGGCAACCGACGCAATGGACGGCCGCCGACTTTAGCCCAGCCTGCCAGAAGCCGATGGATTGACACCACCACCAGGCCTGTCAAACCGGGCGTCGTCGGCGAGTCAACGTCCTCGCTGAACAGAAGGTCATCATCCGCCGGCGCGCCCTCCATTGGAAACCATACAACAGCATGGCAGTTAAACGCGGCTGTGTCAAGAGATTCCTGCCCCGCGTGCCGGTGAAACGCCGTCTTAAGGTCGAAGATCCGCTGGAGGGCGTCGTCTGTTTCTGAACAGCTGTCACATAAGCACAGAACCGGCACAGAGTAGCCTCCCCATCCATGCTCTGAGTGGCCACAGATGACGACACCTGCCCGTGGCTGGATGCCAGTCTTCTTTACGTCGCTCACCACTATAGTGCCCGGTGGCAGCAGGTTTCCAACCACCGCCGATGTGAACCGCCCGGTCTTTGGAGGGCCCCACACGGCACGAAACGGTAACGGCGGCGGCAGCTGCGCAAGGACCTTGCCCGCCCGGCTGCGCGTTACCGCAAAGTCAAACATGTTGACCGCTGGTATGTTATCATCATCCATCTGCACCGTCAGCGGCGTGCTTCCGGTCACGCTGGCATATGCTGCCCGCCGTTCGTCCTCCGTTGCGTTAGGCTGCCTCGTCGCGTTCAGGCGGAAAGCTGAAGCTATGTGGCTCACCAAACCCTCCAGCTCGTTAAATGGGAAGGGTATAGGGCCCGCAGTACGTGCGTGCGCAGAAACGGCCGCTTGCTTGCCTGTCGTCGCCGTCCCCACCTCCCCTTCCTCCTCCACCTCCTTCCCCTTCCGCTTACGCCCCTGGCTGCTAGGAGATCCACCCGCCAGCGCCTGCCGCGTAACAGCAGCGGCGCCGCCAGCAGGAGAGGCTGCCGCCGAGCGGTTGTCGTACAAAAGACCGGGCCGCCCTGCCTCGACAAGAGCGGCATGGATGCCAGCGGCCTCCCGCAACAGCTCCTCTTCGTAATCGCTGCTCATCCGCGGCACTCGCTGGGTGCTGATCACCTCATTCAGCACCTCCTGCACCGTCGCCTCGAACACAAACACAAACTCCTCGTTTGACAACGGCTGCTCACTAGTTCCGCTGCTGCTGACCGCTTGCAGACGAGCCCATGCGCCGACGTCCATCAGGATTCGCTTGTCCGGCCCGAACCCCACTGTCTGAGTTAGCATTAGGTACTCGTCTGACCTGAATTCCTTCTGGACATTACCGCTGATGTTGCTGTTAACTTTGGACAGGTCGCCCCTCCAGCACCCCTGAACGCCCCTGCATCACCGTGAGATGTACGGCAACGCAGTACGGCATGGGTTTCGACACGCCCTCCCACCCCCCTCCATGCTCCCCACTCCCCTCACCACCCCCTCGCCCCTCCAGCACCCCTGAACGCCCCTGCATCACCGTGAGATGTACGGCAACGCAGTACGGCATGGGTTTCGACACGCCCTCCCACCCCCCTCCATGCTCCCCACTCCCCTCACCACCCCCTCGCCCCTCCAGCACCTCTGAACGCCCCTGCATCACCGTGAGGTGTACGGCAACGCAGTACGGCACGGGTTTCGACACGCCCTCCCACCCCCCTCCATGCTCCCCACTCCCCTCACCTCCCCCTCGCCCCTCCAGCACCTCTGAACGCCCCTGCATCACCGTGAGGTGTACGGCAACGCAGTACGGCACGGGTTTCGACACGCCCTCCCACCCCCCTCCATGCTCCCCACTCCCCTCCCCTCACCTCCCCCTCGCCCCTCTAGCACCCCTGAACGCCCCTGCATCACCGTGAGGTGTACGGCAACGCAGTACGGCATGGGTTTCGACACGCCCTCCCACCCCCCTCCATGCTCCCCACTCCCCTCACCACCCCCTCGCCCCTCTAGCACTTCTGAACGCCCCTGCATCACCGTGAGGTGTTCGGCAACGCAGTACGGCATGGGTTTCGACACGCCCTCCCACCCCCCTCCATGCTCCCCACTTCCCTCACCTCCCCCTCGCCCCTCTAGCACCCCTGAACGCCCCTGCATCACCGTGAGGTGTACGGCAACGCAGTACGGCATGGGTTTCGACACGCCCTCCCACCCCCCTCCATGCTCCCCACTTCCCTCACCACCCCCTCGCCCCTCCAGCACCCCTGGACGCCCCTGCATCACCGTGAGGTGTACGGCAACGCAGTACGGCATGGGTTTCGACACGCCCTCCCACCCCCCTCCATGCTCCCCACTCCCCTCACCACCCCCTCGTCCCTCCAGCACCCCTGAACGCCCCTGCATCACCGTGAGATGTACGGCAACGCAGTACGGCACGGGTTTCGACACGCCCTCCCACCCCCCTCCATGCTCCTCACTCCCCTCACCACCCCCTCGCCCCTCCAGCACCCCTGAACGCCCCTGCATCACCGTGAGGTGTACGGCAACGCAGTACGGCATGGGTTTCGACACGCCCTCCCACCCCCCTCCATGCTCCCCACTCCCCTCACCACCCCCTCGCCCCTCCAGCACCTCTGAACGCCCCTGCATCACCGTGAGGTGTACGGCAACGCAGTACGGCATGGGTTTCGACACACCCTCCCACTCCCCTCCATGCTCCCCACTTCCCTCACCACCCCCTCGTCCCTCCAGCACCTCTGAACGCTCCTGCATCACCGTGAGGTGTACGGCAACGCAGTACGGCATGGGTTTCGACACGCCCCCGCCCGCCCCCCTTCATGCTCCCCACTCCCCCCACCACCCCCTCGCCGCTCAAGCTCCTCTGACCACCCCTGTCGTACAGCGACTTTGTACGGCATGGCTTCAGGCACCGCGTATCACCAATCTTCTTGTTGCAATATCTTGCATTGTGATCTCGACTAAGCTATAACTGAATTAATGAGCCATTCGCAGTTTCTTGGTTACTTTCCTAAATCAGCGTCAAACTGTTTGGTGACCGTGACCACCCCCCTCCATGCTCCCCACTCCCCTCACCACCCCCTCGTCGCTCTGGCTCCTCTGACCACCCCTGTCGGATAGCGACACGGTACGGCATGGGTTCGGGCACCACGTATCACCAGTCTTCTTGTTGCAATATCTTGCATTGTGATGTCGACTAAGCTATAACTGAGTTAATGAGCCATTCGCAGTTTCTTGGTTACTTTCCAAAATCAGCGTAAAACGGTTCGGTGACTGTGACCACCCCTCTCCAAACTCCCTATTCCCCCCACCACCCCCTCGCCGCTCTAGCTCCTCTGACCACCCCTGTCGTACAGCGACTTTGTACGGCATGGCTTCGGGCACCGCGTATCACCAATCTTCTTGTTGCAATATCTTGCATTGTGATCTCGACTAAGCTATAACTGAATTAATGAGCCATTCGCAGTTTCTTGGTTACTTTCCAAAATCAGCGTCAAACTGTTTGGTGACCGTGGCCACCCCCCTCCATGCTCCCCACTCCCCTCACCACCCCCTCGTCGCTCTGGCTCCTTTGATCACCCCTGTCGTACAGCGACACGGTACGGCATGGCTTCGGGCACCGCGTACCACCAATCTTCTTGTTGCAATATCCTGCATTGTGATGTCGACTAAGCTATAACTGAATTAATGAGCCATTCGCACTTTCTTGGTTACTTTCCAAAATCAGCGTAAAACTGTTTGGTGACCGTGACCACCCCCCTCCATGCTCCCCACCCCCCTCACCACCCCCTCGTCGCACTGGCTCCTTTGAACACCGTCGTGAAGTCGGCGCATCTCCTGAAAAGCGTCGATTACTGATCGCCGAAAACTGTAGTTGATCGGCGATTGCTGATCGGCGAATGCTGTCAGGGGAGATCGCCGTGAAAGCTCTTTAGATTTCGGCACAATTGGCCTGGCATCGGCAAAAATCTTTCGGCGCGATTTGCAAGATGGTCTCGGCGAGAAGCACGGTCGTGAAGTCGGCGCATCTCCTGAAAAGCGCTGATTGCTGATCGCCGAAAATGATCGCTTTTTTGGTGATCACTGACCCACGGGTCATGAGACGTCGCCCTCATGCGCACATGTGTGTAGTTGAGTAGTCGAGTAGCCACATGCGCACATGTGTGTGTGTGTGTGTGTGTGTGTGTGTGTGTGTGTGTGTGTGTGTGTGTGTGTGTGTGTGTGTGTGTGTGTGTGTGCGTGTGTGCATGTAGTGCGCAGGTAGCGAGGCTCTACCTGTATATGTTCGTTCGCGGATTCATCACCAATCAGGATTTACGGTACCCCCGGCCGCGGCGACCACGACGCGGCGCTATGTCTGTGACCGTAAATCCCCCCGTAACGAAGTGGAGGGGAGGATTGGAGGACAGATCACCGCTAAAGTTCGTCTGTGACCGTAAATCCCCCCGTAACGAAGTGGAGGGGAGGATTGGAGGACAGATCACCGCTAAAGTTCGTCTGTCTGTCTGTCCGTCTGTCTGTGACCGTAAATCCCCCCGTAACGAAGTGGAGGGGAGGATTGGAGGACAGATCACCGCTAAAGTTCGTCTGTCTGTCCGTCCGTCTGTCTGTCTGTTCACAAAAGTGGTGGCAACGACCTTCCGGCGCTAAGCGTTCAGTCCTATCCTCAGCCAGCCAGAGGTCTCCAGTTCGAGCCGGGTAGCGACCTCTTTGCGACTTCCTCGGCACCCTTGGAGATGATGCCTGGGCCTATGGGGATGGTGTTTTGGGAGATCTCGAGTACGACAACACACTGTAGTACGGCAACGCAGTACGGCACGGGTTTCGACACGCCCTCCCACCCCCCTCCATGCTCCCCACTCCCCTCACCACCCCCTCGCCCCTCTAGCACCCCTGAACGCCCCTGCATCACCGTGAGGTGTACGGCAACGCAGTACGGCACGGGTTTCGACACGCCCTCCCACCCCCCTCCATGCTCCCCACTCCCCTCACCTCCCCCTCGCCCCTCCAGCACCCCTGAACGCCCCTGCATCACCGTGAGATGTACGGCAACGCAGTACGGCACGGGTTTCGACACGCCCTCCCACCCCCTCCATGCTCACCACTCCCCTCACCACCCCCTCGCCCCTCCAGCACCTCTGAACGCCCCTGCATCACCGTGAGGTGTACGGCAACGCAGTACGGCATGGGTTTCGACACGCCCTCCCACCCCCCTCCATGCTCCCCACTCCCCTCACCTCCCCCTCGCCCCTCCAGCATCCCTGAACGCCCCTGCATCACCGTGAGGTGTACGGCAACGCAGTACGGCATGGGTTTCGACACGCCCTCCCACCCCCCTCCATGCTCCCCACTTCCCTCACCTCCCCCTCGCCCCTCCAGCACCCCTGAACGCCCCTGCATCACCGTGAGGTGTACGGCAACGCAGTACGGCACGGGTTTCGACACGCCCTCCCACCCCCCTCCATGCTCCCCACTCCCCTCACCACCCCCTCGCCCCTCCAGCACCCCTGAACGCCCTGCATCACCGTGAGGTGTACGGCAACGCAGTACGGCACGGGTTTCGACACGCCCTCCCACCCCCCTCCATGCTCCCCACTCCCCTCACCACCCCCTCGCCCCTCCAGCACCCCTGAACGCCCTGCATCACCGTGAGATGTACGGCAACGCAGTACGGCACGGGTTTCGACACGCCCTCCCACCCCCCTCCATGCTCCCCACTCCCCTCACCACCCCCTCGCCCCTCCAGCACCCCTGAACGCCCTGCATCACCGTGAGATGTACGGCAACGCAGTACGGCATGGGTTTCGACACGCCCTCCCACCCCCCTCCATGCTCCCCACTCCCCTCACCACCCCCTCGCCCCTCCAGCACCCCTGAACGCCCCTGCATCACCGTGAGCTGTACGGCAACGCAGTACGGCATGGGTTTCGACACGCCCTCCCACCCCCCTCCATGCTCCCCACTCCCCTCACCACCCCCTCGCCCCTCCAGCACCTCTGAACGCCCCTGCATCACCGTGAGGTGTACGGCAACGCGGTACGGTATGGGTTTCGACACGCCCTCCCACCCCCCTCCATGCTCCCCACTCCCCTCACCACCCCCTCGCCCCTCTAGCACCCCTGAACGCCCCTGCATCACCGTGAGGTGTACGGCAACGCAGTACGGCATGGGTTTCGACACGCCCTCCCACCCCCCTCCATGCTCCCCACTCCCCTCACCACCCCCTCGCCCCTCTAGCACCCCTGAACGCCCCTGCATCACCGTGAGGTGTACGGCAACGCAGTACGACATGGGTTTCGACACGCCCTCCCACCCCCCTCCATGCTCCCCACTTCCCTCACCACCCCCTCGCCCCTCCAGCACCCCTGAACGCCCCTGCATCACCGTGAGGTGTACGACAACGCAGTACGGCACGGGTTTCGACACGCCCTCCCACCCCCCTCCATGCTCCCCACTTCCCTCGCCTCCCCCTCGCCCCTCCAGCACCCCTGAACGCCCTGCATCACCGTGAGGTGTACGGCAACGCAGTACGGCACGGGTTTCGACACGCCCTCCCACCCCCCTCCATGCTCCCCACTCCCCTCACCACCCCCTCGCCCCTCCAGCACCCCTGAACGCCCTGCATCACCGTGAGCTGTACGGCAACGCAGTACGGCAGGGGTTTCGACACGCCCTCCCACCCCCCTCCATGCTCCCCACTCCCCTCACCACCCCCTCGCCCCTCTAGCACCCCTGAACGCCCCTGCATCACCGTGAGCTGTACGGCAACGCAGTACGGCAGGGGTTTCGACACGCCCTCCCACCCCCCTCCATGCTCCCCACTCCCCTCACCACCCCCTCGCCCCTCCAGCACCCCTGAACGCCCCTGCATCACCGTGAGCTGTACGGCAACGCAGTACGGTATGGGTTTCGACACGCCCTCCCACCCCCCTCCATGCTCCCCACTCCCCTCACCACCCCCTCGCCCCTCTAGCACCCCTGAACGCCCCTGCATCACCGTGAGGTGTACGGCAACGCAGTACGGCATGGGTTTCGACACGCCCTCCCACCCCCTCCATGCTCCCCACTCCCCTCACCACCCCCTCGCCCCTCTAGCACCCCTGAACGCCCCTGCATCACCGTGAGGTGTACGGCAACGCAGTACGACATGGGTTTCGACACGCCCTCCCACCCCCCTCCATGCTCCCCACTCCCCTCGCCACCCCCTCGCCCCTCCAGCACCCCTGAACGCCCCTGCATCACCGTGAGGTGTACGGCAACGCAGTACGGCATGGGTTTCGACACGCCCTCCCACCCCCCTCCATGCTCCCCACTCCCCTCGCCACCCCCTCGCCCCTCCAGCACCCCTGAACGCCCCTGCATCACCGTGAGGTGTACGGCAACGCAGTACGGCATGGGTTTCGACACGCCCTCCCACCCCCCTCCATGCTCCCCACTCCCCTCACCACCCCCTCGCCCCTCCAGCACCCCTGAACGCCCCTGCATCACCGTGAGGTGTACGGCAACGCAGTACGGCATGGGTTTCGACACGCCCTCCCACCCCCCTCCATGCTCCCCACTCCCCTCACCACCCCCTCGCCCCTCCAGCACCCCTGAACGCCCCTGCATCACCGTGAGATGTACGGCAACGCAGTACGGCATGGGTTTCGACACACCCTCCCACCCCCCTCCATGCTCCCCACTCCCCTCACCACCCCCTCGTCCCTCCAGCACCTCTGAACGCCCCTGCATCACCGTGAGGTGCACGGCAACGCAGTACGGCATGGGTTTCGACACGCCCCCGCCCGCCCCCCTCCATGCTCCCCACTCCCCCCACCACCCCCTCGCCGCTCAAGCTCCTCTGACCACCCCTGTCGTACAGCGACTTTGTACGGCATGGCTTCAGGCACCGCGTATCACCAATCTTCTTGTTGCAATATCTTGCATTGTGATCTCGACTAAGCTATAACTGAATTAATGAGCCATTCGCAGTTTCTTGGTTACTTTCCAAAATCAGCGTCAAACTGTTTGGTGACCGTGACCACCCCCTCCATGCTCCCCACTCCCCTCACCACCCCCTCGTCGCTCTGGTTCCTCTGACCACCCCTGTCGGATAGCGACACGGTACGGCATGGGTTCGCAATGGGCTCCCCATTCCCCAACTACCCCCTCGTCGCTCTGGCTCCTTTGAACACCGTCGTGAAGTCGGTGCATCTCATGAAAAGCGTCGATTACTGATCGCCGAAAACTGTAGTTGATCGGCGATTGCTGATCGGTGAATGCTGTCAGGGGAGATCGCCGTGAAAGCTCTTTAGATTTCGGCACAATTGGCATGGCATCGGCAAAAATCTTTCGGCGCGATTTGCAAGCTGGTCTCGGCGATAAGCACGGTCGTGAAGTCGGCGCATCTCCTGAAAAGCGTCGATTGCTGATCGCCGAAAATGATAGCTTTTTTGGTGATCACTGACCCACGGGTCATGAGACGTCGCCCTCATGCGCACATGTGTTTTTGTGTGTGTGTGTGTGCATGTAGTGCGCAGGTAGCGAGGCTCTACCTGTATATGTTGGTACAGAACAAGGGCTTTTCATGCCTTGGACATGCCAACATGCCGTAGGGCAGCCCCAAGAGCTCACCGATAGCGGAAAACGTCCGGAGGCGCCCCAAAATTTGAATTTGAAGCTGTTCGACGCCATGCCGTACACGTTCGCCATGCCGATTATTGCTTTCGAACATGAGCCGCACGCTGACATCAGGTCCGCCGACCATGCTTGTCTGCAACACATGAGCAACCTCACAACACTGGTCGGCACGCCAACGTTAGGTCCGCAATGTGCTGAAGTCATGCCGGCACGCAAAGCTTGTTCGTTCGCGAATTCATCACCAATCAGGATTTACGGTACCCCCGGCCGCGGCGACCACGACGCGGCGCTATCTGTCTGTCTGTCCGTCCGTCTGTCTGTCTGTCTGTTCACAAAAGGGGTGGCAACGACCTTAAGGCGCTAAGCGTTCAGTCCTATCCTCAGCCAGGCAGAGGTCTCCAGTTCGAGCCGAGTAGCGACCTCTTGGCGACTTCCTTGGTACCCTTGGAGATGATGCCTGGGCCTATGGGGATGGTGTTTTGGGAGATCTCGAGTACGACAACACACTGTAGTACGGCAACGCAGTACGGCACGGGTTTCGACACGCCCTCCCACCCCCCTCCATGCTCCCCACTTCCCTCACCACCCCCTCGCCCCTCTAGCACCCCTGAACGCCCCTGCATCACCGTGAGGTGTACGGCAACGCAGTACGGCATGGGTTTCGACACGCCCTCCCACCCCCCTCCATGCTCCCCACTCCCCTCAACACCCCCTCGCCCCTCCAGCACCTCTGAACGCCCCTGCATCACCGTGAGGTGTATGGCAACGCAGTACGGCATGGGTTTCGACACGCCCTCCCACCCCCCTCCATGCTCCCCACTCCCCTCACCTCCCCCTCGCCCCTCCAGCACCCCTGAACGCCCCTGCATCACCGTGAGGTGTATGGCAACGCAGTACGGCATGGGTTTCGACACGCCCTCCCACCCCCCTCCATGCTCCCCACTCCCCTCACCTCCCCCTCGCCCCTCCAGCACCTCTGAACGCCCCTGCATCACCGTGAGGTGTACGGCAACGCAGTACGGCACGGGTTTCGACACGCCCTCCCCCCCCCTCCATGCTCCCCACTCCCCTCACCTCCCCCTCGCCCCTCCAGCACCCCTGAACGCCCCTGCATCACCGTGAGGTGTACGGCAACGCAGTATGGCATGGGTTTCGACACGCCCTCCCACCCCCCTCCATGCTCCCCACTCCCCTCACCTCCCCCTCGCCCCTCCAGCACCCCTGAACGCCCCTGCATCACCGTGAGGTGTACGGCAACGCAGTACGGCATGGGTTTCGACACGCCCTCCCACCCCCCTCCATGCTCCCCACTCCCCTCACCACCCCCTCGCCCCTCTAGCACCCCTGAATGCCCCTGCATCACCGTGAGGTGTACGGCAACGCAGTACGGCATGGGTTTCGACACGCCCTCCCACCCCCCTCCATGCTCCCCACTCCCCTCACCACCCCCTCGCCCCTCCAGCACCCCTGAACGCCCCTGCATCACCGTGAGGTGTACGGCAACGCAGTACGGCATGGGTTTCGACACGCCCTCCCACCCCCCTCCATGCTCCCCACTCCCCTCACCACCCCCTCGCCCCTCCAGCACCTCTGAACGCCCCTGCATCACCGTGAGGTGTACGGCAACGCAGTACGGCATGGGTTTCGACACGCCCTCCCACCCCCCTCCATGCTCCCCACTCCCCTCACCTCCCCCTCGCCCCTCCAGCACCCCTGAACGCCCCTGCATCACCGTGAGGTGTACGGCAACGCAGTACGGCATGGGTTTCGACACGCCCTCCCACCCCCTCCATGCTCCCCACTCCCCTCACCTCCCCCTCGCCCCTCCAGCACCCCTGAACGCCCCTGCATCACCGTGAGGTGTACGGCAACGCAGTACGGCACGGGTTTCGACACGCCCTCCCACCCCCCTCCATGCTCCCCACTTCCCTCACCTCCCCCTCGCCCCTCTAGCACCTCTGAACGCCCCTGCATCACCGTGAGGTGTACGGCAACGCAGTACGGCACGGGTTTCGACACGCCCTCCCACCCCCCTCCATGCTCCCCACTTCCCTCACCTCCCCCTCGCCCCTCTAGCACCCCTGAACGCCCCTGCATCACCGTGAGGTGTTCGGCAACGCAGTACGGCACGGGTTTCGACACGCCCTCCCACCCCCCTCCATGCTCCCCACTCCCCTCACCTCCCCCTCGCCCCTCTAGCACCCCTGAACGCCCCTGCATCACCGTGAGGTGTTCGGCAACGCAGTACGGCATGGGTTTCGACACGCCCTCCCACCCCCCTCCATGCTCCCCACTCCCCTCACCACCCCCTCGCCCCTCTAGCACCCCTGAACGCCCCTGCATCACCGTGAGGTGTATGACAACGCAGTACGGCATGGGTTTCGACACGCCCTCCCACCCCCCTCCATGCTCCCCACTTCCCTCACCTCCCCCTCGCCCCTCCAGCACCCCTGAACGCCCCTGCATCACCGTGAGGTGTACGGCAACGCAGTACGGCATGGGTTTCGACACGCCCTCCCACCCCCCTCCATGCTCACCACTCCCCTCACCTCCCCCTCGCCCCTCCAGCACCTCTGAACGCCCCTGCATCACCGTGAGGTGTACGGCAACGCAGTACGGCACGGGTTTCGACACGCCCTCCCACCCCCCTCCAAGCTCACCACTCCCCTCACCACCCCCTCGCCCCTCTAGCACCCCTGAACGCCCCTGCATCACCGTGAGGTGTACGGCAACGCAGTACGGCACGGGTTTCGACACGCCCTCCCACCCCCCTCCATGCTCACCACTCCCCTCACCACCCCCTCGCCCCTCTAGCACCCCTGAACGCCCCTGCATCACCGTGAGATGTACGGCAACGCAGTACGGCATGGGTTTCGACACGCCCTCCCACCCCCCTCCATGCTCACCACTCCCCTCACCACCCCCTCGCCCCTCTAGCACCCCTGAACGCCCCTGCATCACCGAGAGGTGTACGGCAACGCAGCACGGCATGGGTTTCGACACGCCCTCCCACCCCCCTCCATGCTCCCCACTCCCCTCACCACCCCCTCGCCCCTCCAGCACCCCTGAACGCCCCTGCATCACCGTGAGGTGTACGGCAACGCAGTATGGCATGGGTTTCGACACGCCCTCCCACCCCCCTCCATGCTCCCCACTCCCCTCACCACCCCCTCGCCCCTCCAGCACCCCTGAACGCCCCTGCATCACCGTGAGATGTACGGCAACGCAGTACGGCATGGGTTTCGACACGCCCTCCCACCCCCCTCCATGCTCACCACTCCCCTCACCACCCCCTCGCCCCTCTAGCACCCCTGAACGCCCCTGCATCACCGTGAGGTGTACGGCAACGCAGTACGGCATGGGTTTCGACACACCCTCCCATCCCCCTCCATGCTCCCCACTCCCCTCACCACCCCCTCGCCCCTCCAGCACCCCTGAGCGCCCCTGCATCACCGTGAGGTGTACGGCAACGCAGTACGGCATGGGTTTCGACACGCCTTCCCACCCCCCTCCATGCTCCCCACTCCCCTCACCACCCCCTCGCCCCTCCAGCACCCCTGAACGCCCCTGCATCACCGTGAGGTGTACGGCAACGCAGTACGGCATGGGTTTCGACACGCCCTCCCACCCCCCTCCATGCTCCCCACTCCCCTCACCACCCCCTCGCCCCTCCAGCACCTCTGAACGCCCCTGCATCACCGTGAGGTGTACGGCAACGCAGTACGGCATGGGTTTCGACACGCCCTCCCACTCCCCTCCATGCTCCCCACTCCCCTCACCACCCCCTCGTCCCTCCAGCACCTCTGAACGCTCCTGCATCACCGTGAGGTGTACGGCAACGCAGTACGGCATGGGTTTCGACACGCTCTCCCACCCCCCTCCATGCTCCCCACTCCCCTCACCACCCCTCGTCCCTCCAGCACCTCTGAACGCTCCTGCATCACCATGAGGTGTACGGCAACGCAGTATGGCATGGGTTTCGACACGCCCCCGCCCGCCCCCCTTCATGCTCCCCACTCCCCCCACCACCCCCTCGCCGCTCAAGCTCCTCTGACCACCCCTGTCGTACAGCGACTTTGTACGGCATGGCTTCAGGCACCGCGTATCACCAATCTTCTTGTTGCAATATCTTGCATTGTGATCTCGACTAAGCTATAACTGAATTAATGAGCCATTCGCAGTTTCTTGGTTACTTTCCTAAATCAGCGTCAAACTGTTTGGTGACCGTGACCACCCCCCTCCATGCTCCCCACTCCCCTCACCACCCCCTCGTCGCTCTGGCTCCTCTGACCACCCCTGTCGGATAGCGACACAGTACGGCATGGGTTCGGGCACCACGTATCACCAGTCTTCTTGTTGCAATATCTTGCATTGTGATGTCGACTAAGCTATAACTGAATTAATGAGCCATTCGCGGTTTCTTGGTTACTTTCCAAAATCAGCGTAAAACGGTTCGGTGACTGTGACCACCCCTCTCCAAACTCCCTATTCCCCCCACCACCCCCTCGCCGCTCTAGCTCCTCTGACCACCCCTGTCGTACAGCGACTTTGTACGGCATGGCTTCGGGCACCGCGTATCACCAATCTTCTTGTTGCAATATCTTGCATTGTGATCTCGACTAAGCTATAACTGAATTAATGAGCCATTCGCAGTTTCTTGGTTACTTTCCAAAATCAGCGTCAAACTGTTTGGTGACCGTGGCCACCCCCCTCCATGCTCCCCACTCCCCTCACCACCCCCTCGTCGCTCTGGCTCCTTTGATCACCCCTGTCGTACAGCGACACGGTACGGCATGGCTTCGGGCACCGCGTACCACCAATCTTCTTGTTGCAATATCCTGCATTGTGATGTCGACTAAGCTATAACTGAATTAATGAGCCATTCGCGGTTTCTTGGTTACTTTCCAAAATCAGCGTAAAACTGTTTGGTGACCGTGACCACCCCCCTCCATGCTCCCCACCCCCCTCACCACCCCCTCGTCGCACTGGCTCCTTTGAACACCGTCGTGAAGTCGGCGCATCTCCTGAAAAGCGTCGATTACTGATCGCCGAAAACTGTAGTTGATCGGCGATTGCTGATCGGCGAATGCTGTCAGGGGAGATCGCCGTGAAAGCTCTTTAGATTTCGGCATAATTGGCCTGGCATCGGCAAAATCTTTCGGCGCGATTTGCAAGCTGGTCTCGGCGAGAAGCACGGTCGTGAAGTCGGCGCATCTCCTGAAAAGCGCTGATTGCTGATCGCCGAAAATGATCGCTTTTTTGGTGATCACTGACCCACGGGTCATGAGACGTCGCCCTCATGCGCTGATGTGTGTGTGTGTGTGTGTGTGTGTGTGTGTGCATGTAGTGCGCAGGTAGCGAGGCTCTACCTGTATATGTTGGTACAGAACAAGGGCTTTTCGTGCCTTGGACACGCCAACATGCCGTAGGGCAGCCCCAAGAGGTCACCGATAGCGGAAAACGTCCGGAGGCGCCCCAAAATTTGAATTTGAAGCAGTTCGACGCCATGCCGTACATGTACGCCATGCCGACTATTGCTTTCGAACATGAGCCGCACGCTGACATCAGGTCCGCCGACCATGCTTGTCTGCAACACATGAGCAACCTCACAACACTGGTCGGCGCGCCAATGTTAGGTCCGCAATGCTGAAGTCATGCCAGCACGCAAAGCTTGTTCGTTCGCGGATTCATCACCAATCAGGATTTACGGTACCCCCAGCCGCGGCGACCACGACGCGGCGCTATCTGTCTGTCCGTCCGTCTGTCCGTCCGTCCGTTCACAAAAGGGGTGGCAACTTCCTTTGGGCGCTAAGCGTTCAGTCCTGTTTTCAGCCAGCCAGAGGTCTCCAGTTCGAGCCAGGTAGCGACCTCTTTGCGACTTCCTCGGCACCCTTGGAGATGATGCCTGGGCCTATGGGGGTGGTGTTTTGGGAGATCTCGAGTACGACAACACACTGTACGGCAGCAAACTGTACGGCACGGTTGCCATGCTGTGTGATGACACATCATGTGGTGTACGACATGTACGACTATGTACGACAGCTGTAAGGCAGTGTACAACAACTGCCGTACGGTTGTACGGCATCTGTACGACATGGGTTTTGACACGGCCTCACATCCCCCTCCATGCTCCCCACTCCCCTTCTCGTCCCCTCGTCCCTCCAGCTCCTCCGACCGCCCCTGCATCACCGTGAGGTGTACGACAACGCAGTACGGCATGTGTTTTGGCACGCCCTTCCACCCCCCTCCATGCTCCCCACTCCCCTCATCACCCCCTCTTTGCCGCAATGTCTTGCATTGTGGTGTCGACTAAGCTATAACTGAATTAATGAGCCATTCGCAGTTTCTTGGTTACTTTCAGAAATCGGCGTAATTCTGTTTGGTGACCGTGGCCACCCCCCTCCGTACTCCCCACTCCCCTCACCACCCCCTTGTCGCTCCAGCACCTCTGACCACGCCTGTCGTATAGCAACACGGTACTGCATGGGTTCGGGCACCATCGGCACCAACACTCGTCATGCCTGGCATCATCAGGATGGTGTCCTGAGGTGTGGTGCCGTACAGCAACACAGTATGACATTGGTTTCGACATGCTCTTCCACCTCCCTCCATGCTCCCCACTCCATCTCTTTGTTGCAAGGTCTTGCATTATGATGTCGACTAGGCTATAAGTGAGTTAATGAGCCATTCGCAGTTTCTTGGTTACTTTCCGAAATTGGCGTAAAACCGTTTGGTGACGGAATATTAGTTGGCAGAAGTCTTTTGCTCAGGGTGGCATTGGTTACTTTCCAACTGAGCTATAAAAAGAGCTATAAAAAGCTCTAAAACTGTTTCGGCAATTGATTTGGATACGGCGAAGCAAAATCGGCGCAAGCTGTAAGCTGGTTTCGGCGACAAGCATTGTCGTGAAGTCGGCGCGTCTGACGAAAAGCGCCGATTACTGGTCGCCGAAGATTAGGGTTTATCGGCGATTACTGATCGGCGAATGCTGTCAGGGGTGATCGCCACGAAAGCTTCTTATATTTCGGCGCAATTTGCCTGGCATTGGCGAAATTCTTTCGGCGCAATTTACAAACTGGTTTCGGCGATTACTAATCGCCAAAATTTGCCTGGCGTCGGCGAAAGTCTTTCGGCGCAATTTGCAAGCTGGTTTCGGCGAGAAGCGCGGTCCTCGAGTCGGCGCAATTTGCCTGGCATCGGCGAAATTCTTTCGGCGCAATTTGCAAGCTGGTTTCGGCGATTACTGTTCGCCGAAATTTGCCTGGCGTCGGCGAAGGTCTTTCGGCGCAACTTGCAAGCTGGTTTCGGCGAAAAGCACGGTCGTGAAGTCGGCGCATCTCCTGGAAAGCGCCGATTACTGATCGCCGAAATTTATATTCGTGTTGACCGTTCCATCATTCCGGCGCACCATTCCGAAACATGCTGCGATCTGCCCGTGTGTATATGTACGTCAGCATTGTCCGTTCGCTATAAATAATCAGTTGTCTTTATTTTTAACTCTCCTCGTGCTTGGCGGTTTCTATACTAGTGCCTTTTGGTTCCTTTCTGTGTCCTTCGCGATGTCGGCCGAGAAGAGGTGGGTGATAGCTTGCTTTTCTTTCTAGCATTGCCTTATGCGTCCTGAATGCCGTCGCATTTCCATTTTCGTAGGCACAACGAGAGTCTGTCACCTTCCAAGGTGAAGCGACAGGAGACGATGTCTCCATCCGGGTGAGTTGAAAGCGGAAATGGCGGCGAATCATGGTGACAATCCTAGTTATCTGTTAAACTTGGCTGTTTTGTCGCATTGTCGTGTCTGTGTTGTTTGTTGGGACCCTGATAGGCGCGTCCATTCCGTTGCATCCTTGCTTGTTTTATATGCGAACCCTCGGCACTACAAATGCCTATCCGGTGAAGCATACCGACATGCCTTCTCGGCATCTTTTGTTGGAGCCATTCTGAGCCATTGCGCCGTGGCATTATGTGATCTGCAGCTAGGTTATTAGGAATATTATCTTGGTTGCATTTGACATTGTTTGCATGTAGTTGCACTAGCCAAATTCTTCGTTGACCCATGGGTCTTCTTTATGTTAACATCGCTGGTTGCTCTCCCGTTTCGTCTCAGGGCGTCGTCTGCGGCAAGCGCCATTGCCGGCAGCCCCAGGCTCCTCCGACGGCTTGTGGCGTTCCAGCCGACACTGGCTTTTGCTCCGCAGGACAGCTTGGATTACGCAGTCAGGGACAGCCATTGCGTGTTGATCGGGCCTGCCGTACCAGGTGCCGACGATGGCGACATCTCCATGTCGGCGGTTGCGCTAGAGGTCAGCGGTTCCTGCATTGAACGCTTCCGTGACGCGCTCGGCAACATTGTCACCGTCGACCCGGTGGTGGGTGCGGCCATCCAGTCGACAAGGCCTCTTGCACGTCTGTCGCAGCTGTCCTACGTGCAGCTGCATACGGATGGACTGGCGAATGTGGTGGTGAGTTAATTGTTTCGGGATAGTGACTTCGGGTCGTGTTTCGTGTCATCATGTGTGGGTTACAGCCCTCCTGATTGCAAGTGTTCCCGTTGAGTCTAACATTCGGATTTCCTGGTTATGTACCTTTTGCCTATGCAATAGGTGGAACCCACTGATCGGTTCATCGAGCTCGGCCCTCATGACGTGCGGATACTGCCCAATCCACCTGTTAACGACAACCCCAACGTCGCCAACCTCGCCCCGACGCTCATGGTCCCGTACGGCACGTTCACTGAGTACGTCGGCAACGGGGAGACGTACAAGAAGGTGGACGCCATGATCGCCGTCCAAGACGTTTCCGGACCGGTGCCTTTGCCTTTCAAGGTATCCCTGAAGGCGCGTGCTGCTGCCCTTCCTTCCGCGATGGAGCGACTGCTGCAGAGCGCAGCCTCCCAGCAGCTGCCACTGTACGCGAACGGGTTCCATGAGCGCAAGAACCCCACGTACGGAGGTGAGGCCCTTTGGCTGCTTGCCTTGCTTTGTCATGTGGCTCTTTATTGCTTTATTCGTTCTTCGTTATTGCATTGGCGACTGTCCAGCTTCACTCGTACATTTGCGATAGTCCTTAGTTTTCTTCATAGCCGCCGCGTAATTTCATCGAATGTAGTCATGTTGCTTCACCGTCACCATCACCATCACCCTCGTTCTCCAACCCAAATCCACCGTAGGAACCATGTGGATCAACAACACCTACTTCTTCGGCGCCCCCGTTACGCGCCGGGTTCAGCCATTCCTGGAGAGGGCTAACGCCGCCATCGCTGCTGCGGGTAACCCTGTCCCGGTTGCGTGGACGAGCCGCCTGGCGCAGGAGTGGGACGCAACCATCGAGTCGGCACTTCCGCAAGTACGTTTGCGACGCTTTGCATCCGTCTCGTTTCTTTGTTTCATGCAATATCGTTACGAAATCCTTCGAATTCCTTTACCGATCAACCCAATCGATCATGCTCAATCTGATCCTATGGGCCATTACATCTCATTAATGACGATCCGTTCCTTCGTACAGTTTACAAACTTGCTGATTGCCAGTCAATGGTTGAGGACTGCCTTTCACCTTGTACGGCTTAACGATCGCGGGTATCTTCTCTCGTTGCATCAATGCAGGACGGAGTGATGGAGAACGCCTCCGTCCAGCCTCTGATCGTCAGGCCCGTGCTTGGCGAGGCCCACGTTTTCCCGATGGCCCTCACTCACCAGGGTCGCCACTACGCGGTGTACGCTGACACCCTGGATGTCCTCCGCCACGTCCCCGGTTACGTCCAGGAGTTCGGCGACGTCGACATTTCGGAGGTGCCGCAGCGGTCCCTGTCCCGCTTCCTGCAGGAGCCGTTCGATCTGCATGTCGACGTGGATATCCGGACCATTGACCGCCACACCCGGATCGTCCGCATGACGCCGCGATAGTAGGGTAGTTGATTGATGCCCGTGCGGTCGTTATGTTTGTCTCGGCAGGGACAACTACATGCGGAGTACCATGAAGTGCGGGGCAGTGTTGCGTCAGGTGTCGCTGACATGTCGAATGGTCCCTTCTGGATGGATTGCTGTTGTCGTACACACTGCTATCCCCACCGTCTGTACGGTATAAGAAATGGAATGTTGGTGTGGCCGTGTTGATAAGAAATGGAATGTTTTGGTGTGGCCGTACATGTTGCTGTCTTTCCGTACATTCTGCTGTGTCTACCGACCGCATGTGCCTATAGGAAATGGACCGAATGACAAGATGCGTCGGTGGTGCATGTGATGTGCTGCGTCGTTGCCTGATGCGTATGCCCATACTATCGTTTCAATACATTGTCTCCGTAAGGACTGCCGTTTGGGGATATTGGATACGTTTGCATTCGAACGTTGTTATTCGATCGCAGCCCTTGCATGCCGTTTTTTTCTTACTTTCTGTGGGTCGGTGAGGTCGCACCTGCTGCTATCCTTCTGTACATTCTGCTTTCTGTGTCGTTGACGGTTGAATGGATGACATGGGGCACCGATGATATGGGTGACATAGACCGTCACAGCATGATAGCAGCTCCATCACGCAATAGGTCTGTACGGGTTGCATGAACTGGACAGCAATTGCCACACCCAATTATGATGTAACAGACAAGAAAAGCTTCGGTACTTACATCCATCACCTCGCTATCCACTAGCTAGCCCCAATTAATACGATCCATAACCGTCGCTGTACCGTTCAGCAGCCATCATCATGCACAACTCTATCGTACACATGTAGTTGTGCTTCCGCTTTCAGACAATCACCTGCGCCGGAAACACGGCAACATGTACGGCCTTACCATGTGCACATGCGGCGATCCCACAACCTTACCGACGGTTCCAATCATCACCGACATGCAACGTCTACTACCAAGTTGCGCCAATTCAATCCAAAAGGGCCCGTTAAACATTTAAGAAGACACAGCTTAACAGCGACGTCGCCGGATCTCTGTTATGTGGTGAGACATGTACAGCAACGTCGCCCAATCCATGCAATTGCAGCATGCAACGGCAACGGCACCCGTTCCAACGTTACCCAACTCGCCGACTCGCCAACTCGCACATCGCCAACTCGCCAACTCGCCACATGCAACTTGCCGCCTCACCCGTTGTAGCCCCCACACGCATGCAAGCATCCCCGCTTTAATCCCCCCGCATATTGTGCAAGCTCTACACACCCCCTCGCGTCATACATTAGCACAGACACAGCCCGGCACATGTGCAAAGTAAAGCAAACAATACTCTCATGCCGCTACCCAATACTCTCATGCCGTTACCTCAACACTCTCATACCGTTACCCAACTTGCGTGATGCAAACCCAGTTAAACATATCCCAGCGTATCCATGCTAGTGCATGCGTGTAATGCTACATGCATGCTTATCCCTTCCTGTCTTTTCCGCCGCCTGCTTCCTTCTTACGCCGCTCTCTCTTCCCTTCCTTAACCTCCTCATCTTCCCCCTCCAGACCAACCCGAGATCCCGTCCCCTCTGCACCGTTTCGAGTTTGGAAGATGTATTCCGTCCGCGGCCGTGCCAGGACCGCGCTCTCAGCAGCTGCATGCGCCGCGTCCGCCGCCGTGCGAGCCTCGGCCTCACTCGCCGGCGGAATCTCGGACAGGACAGCATTGAACGCATGTTGCGTGGCGTCCGCGGGCGTTGAGGAAAGCCGAGTCATTCTGCCGTGCCACTCCTCGATGAGCTCCCGTGCCCGCCTAAACCTCGGCAGCTTCTGGGGGTCTGCCGGCAGCCTCCAATCAGGTCTCGGTGAAGCAGCCGAGAACAGCCCTTCCGGCAACCGACGCAATGGACGGCCGCCGACTTTAGCCCAGCCTGCCAGAAGCCGATGGATTGACACCACCACCAGGCCTGTCAAACCGGGCGTCGTCGGCGAGTCAACGTCCTCGCTGAACAGAAGGTCATCATCCGCCGGCGCGCCCTCCATTGGAAACCATACAACAGCATGGCAGTTAAACGCGGCTGTGTCAAGAGATTCCTGCCCCGCGTGCCGGTGAAACGCCGTCTTAAGGTCGAAGATCCGCTGGAGGGCGTCGTCTGTTTCTGAACAGCTGTCACATAAGCACAGAACCGGCACAGAGTAGCCTCCCCATCCATGCTCTGAGTGGCCACAGATGACGACACCTGCCCGTGGCTGGATGCCAGTCTTCTTTACGTCGCTCACCACTATAGTGCCCGGTGGCAGCAGGTTTCCAACCACCGCCGATGTGAACCGCCCGGTCTTTGGAGGGCCCCACACGGCACGAAACGGTAACGGCGGCGGCAGCTGCGCAAGGACCTTGCCCGCCCGGCTGCGCGTTACCGCAAAGTCAAACATGTTGACCGCTGGTATGTTATCATCATCCATCTGCACCGTCAGCGGCGTGCTTCCGGTCACGCTGGCATATGCTGCCCGCCGTTCGTCCTCCGTTGCGTTAGGCTGCCTCGTCGCGTTCAGGCGGAAAGCTGAAGCTATGTGGCTCACCAAACCCTCCAGCTCGTTAAATGGGAAGGGTATAGGGCCCGCAGTACGTGCGTGCGCAGAAACGGCCGCTTGCTTGCCTGTCGTCGCCGTCCCCACCTCCCCTTCCTCCTCCACCTCCTTCCCCTTCCGCTTACGCCCCTGGCTGCTAGGAGATCCACCCGCCAGCGCCTGCCGCGTAACAGCAGCGGCACCGCCAGCAGGAGAGGCTGCCGCCGAGCGGTTGTCGTACAAAAGACCGGGCCGCCCTGCCTCGACAAGAGCGGCATGGATGCCAGCGGCCTCCCGCAACAGCTCCTCTTCGTAATCGCTGCTCATCCGCGGCACTCGCTGGGTGCTGATCACCTCATTCAGCACCTCCTGCACCGTCGCCTCGAACACAAACACAAACTCCTCGTTTGACAACGGCTGCTCACTAGTTCCGCTGCTGCTGACCGCTTGCAGACGAGCCCATGCGCCGACGTCCATCAGGATTCGCTTGTCCGGCCCGAACCCCACTGTCTGAGTTAGCATTAGGTACTCGTCTGACCTGAATTCCTTCTGGACATTACCGCTGATGTTGCTGTTAACTTTGGACAGGTCGCCTGCTGTTTCCATAGCCTTCGCACCGACATCAAGTACAATGCTATCCACATGCACGTCGCATGGCTTGTACTCATCTGCTGCAGGGAGACGTACGAAGGCTATATCGTCGTCCTCCTTCCGCATCACCCTGCTCTCCGTGACGATACACCAGCCACGTGCTGCCAGATGCCACACGCCGCTCTCCGGTGCATCCCTGATTCGCAAGCACGGAACATGCTGACCCGTCCGGCATGTGCTCACTGTGCAAGGACTGCACCGGAGAGACGCGCGCGCTCCGCCGGTGGCGACAACGGCCTCGGCGTCGGCAGCAACGCCCACATCAGCGCCAGTCTGAACGGCGGTACCACCGCTAGCTGCAGCGGCAGCGCTAGCACCGGCGGCAGCATCTGCACCAGCCGTGGCAACTGCTGCAGCGCCACCTACAGCGCTGTCACTTCCGTACGAATAAGACCGTCCCCAAAACCTCTGCAACCACGTGACACGGCAGCGGGTATCCGTCAGGGCACCGATGTCACAGTCCGTGTCACATGGAACCAAACAAGCGACAAGCATAACAATGAAGTCAGCATCGGCAAAGTTTTTTCGGCGCAATTTGCAAGCAAATGTTTCTTGCTACAACTGCCACCTTGTCGTCGCAACGCGGCTATGGTCACAGCGCATGCCTGGCATCGCAACGAATTCTTTCCCAACTATCGTTTCGCTTCTCAACTACTTTTACCTTTCTATTCCAATTTATAAACATGTACGCGAACATCAACCTTCCTCTGGAAAATCATCCCTCGTTTCCGTTACTCACCGCTGAATTGTCCGTTTCCACCAACTCCACTTGTGACCGGCTTAAACGGATAGCATGACAGAACTCCTCCACAAGCTGCTCTAAGTCCGGCTCCAATGGGAGTCTCATAGCCATCCTTGCGCGAACTCTGTCAACTATCTTATGCGATGGTGATACTTAATTGTTTTCCACGTGTGAGGATCCGCTTCCCTCTATTTGTATTCCACTATCTGTGCGCACAAACTTCTGCGCTTCGTATCCACCTTTCCATCGTGCCGTACAATGCCTTGTCCTTCCTCATTAACCAATCCCCGCTATGCTAACATCCGTCTCATCAATACAACATACATCAACAATCGTCGTTCTTCCGTATCCAACCAACCTTTCTCTTGAGACTCTTCGCTCGTTACCTCCTATTTAGTCCTTCCGCCTTTCCGATCCTACTTTCTTCCTTAATTGTCATGGCACCGTATCTGAGCAAGTACCTTGCTGTCACGGCGCAATCCGCCCTCTCCGGCCGCCTCGTGCAGCACGCCTGCGATCTAGCAGACAAAGCAGCGCAAACCTTTGCAGAGCCAACATGCACAGGTAAATCATGCGTAATTCATACCTGCATGTGCCATCGCTTCATTCCTGCGCGATTCCATCCCAGGACCCTCGTTGGAGGAGCTTAATGCTGTCATGCCGGAAGGTTTGTACCTTGGCCTTGTTGTCCACCACGATGCACACAACGCGTTTGTCTTCACCGCCAGCCCACTACCATCGTCTGGCACTTCGACCGCTTTGCGCCGTTGGACCGCGCGACGTATCACTCCCAATCGTTTGGAACCGTGCAAGGAACTCTCCGACATCCCCTCTCCGCAGCGCTTCTTCTTGGAAGTAGGCGTTTCTGTTGGCACCCAGGATATCAACAATCCCCAGGAAATGCTAGATCGCCTCTGGACCACACCTTTGGAGCGCTTTGTCTGGCCTGTCGCCTACCTCCATCACGGTGCTTATACCACCGATGCGCGCTCTGATCCCTCCTGGAACCGTGCGCTTAACCTCCATCCTGCTGCAGCAGCTTACCTTTACGCTCGCCTGGTGAGTGCCTCCCCACGCGGGATCTCTGCATCGTCTTACTGCCTCCCTATCCATTCTCTCCACCATGTAGTGAGATAATATATGGAAACCTGGGAACCGCTCTCGAATGCCGCCTTTGACATCCAATGCCAATCTTCTTGATTACCTTCCGTGCCTTCCGTTTTTTTACCTCCTTCCTTCCCCCTCTCCTCCCCCCCACCCATCCTTCCATACCCCCTACCTCCCGTCCAAGGACCAACGATCTCGTCTGACTTACTACGCAGTCAGCACATCCTTCTCCGGGGATATCATAGCCGCTCGGTTGCAGCCTGAGCAGGTTGAGCCCTCCTTCAGCACGTCCCGAGGAAGTGGGCTCATTACCTGGCTTCCTAACCTCGCCATCCTGGACTATCAACACGCCACCATGGCGACCCTCTCCCGTATCCTCCACCTCTTCGATATCGTTGCGTCAGAAACCGACACCACCATCAGGTTTGGCAGCAGGCGTCAACCACTGCAGCATGACCCAGACGCCTACTACAATGCCATCCGGCATCGGGTGCAGACTGCTCCCTCCGGGCAATTTCCCTTGCCTCGTGTGAAGGAAGACACCAGGTGAGACATGCAAGGTGAGAAAACGTGCGCCACCACCGATCGCCATCTAACTTGCATCTTACCAATCCGAATTTGTTTATTCTTCACCCATGCATACCCGTACAACACGATTAGACCTTCCCCTTCCTGAATACCTTACGTTTCACCTTCTACACACGATTTATCGCTATCTCTTCCTTTCACTTACTACAATTTTGCCATCCATGCTTGCCCAAAACCCATCTGTCTTATGGTTGTACGGCATCTGTACGGCATGTGTTTCGACACCGCCTCTCACCCCCCTCTTCTCCCGTCATCACCTACACGTCACTCCAACCCTCCTTGTCACTCCTGGCACCATCTCCCCCCTCACCCAACCTCCTTCCCTCTAACCCTCGTACAGAACCGTCCCACGACAACCATTTCCCCAACTTCACCTCACGCAGTCGCTTCTCAACGACATACTCGCTGTCACCCGCGCCACTCTTCTCCAAGCCGACACCTCCCTGACGGATGTTTTTGACGCCCGCACCAAAAGGGAATGGGCGACCATTTGCCGCCGACGCAGCCTCTCTTGCCCGCCTCTGCTTGACGACTTCCGCTACAACGTACGACAGTTGCCCGACGTCCTCATTAACATCAACCGCCTTACCGTCGCTTTCTCCCTGCTTTCCTCCTCTCATCTCCGCGTTAATTGGTCGGATGCAGAGAACACTCTATGGACGCCGCAAGGTCAGCACGCCAGCACTTGGATGGCCGCCTGCCTTGAACCCGGCATGGTCGTGGAGACAGTATGCTACAAGCACGACGCTAGCTATGATAAAGTCATCACTCGTCGAGCGATGGGCATCGTTCTTTCCTTACCCCCTGAGGCCCCCATCGGCGTCGTCTGTTTCTGCGGTGACTGCGCTACAACTCCTCAGCTCGCTGACCGTCTTCTCCACCTTCCTACCTTCGAGGCTCACGGTTGCACCCGCAATGAGCAGTACCGTTGTCGCTGCTCCAGTGTGCCTGGCTGTGTCCGAGTCCTCGTTCCTCTGCGTGCGGGAACCCCGGTATGGCGACCGTTGTGGAGATGGGCCCGTTTGGAGCAAATTTGCTGCACCAACCGACTGGCGGATCCTGACTTGGACTGGGATGACCTGTGGACAGCCAACCGACCAGCTCTTGCCCCTAACTCACCATTCAACGACGAACCCCCACCGCCTGGTTGGGTGGGCTCTGGTTACCCGTCCGACGCACCGGATGCCATCCTGTGACACTACTCACATTCCACCGTCACCGCCACTGTACGGCGTTAAATGACAGCGTCGATTCTCGACGACACACTCGTTCAATTGGCCCTTTAAGGTGCCGTGGGTTCAAACCCCACACGAGTGATTCCTTACAGACTACTCCATGCGCCCTTTCCCACGGTAGCCCTCAACTATTTTCATATCAACACTTTCACTATTATGTAAACACGCCCATGCAAGCAAGGTGCAAATGCTTGCACGCGTCCCTTCATGCCACAATGGAAATGCATCAAGCACGAATGCATTCATGCGTATGCAGATCACACCCGACAACTAGGCTAGCAGTGCAGAAGTGCTTGAATGCCTGCATATGTGGGTTTCTCAGCGGAAACACGCCCATCTTTGAGGCACTACAAGGGGCCATGGTACAACAGAAATGCGTTCATTTCCGGTTTGCCCGGGAAGGCGGCAAAACCTCATCGGCGCAAGCTGCGATAACGCTTCCTCGAAAAACGCCGATTACCTTTAGTCGAAAACACGACCAACAGATGTTTGTCCGGCGCAACTTGCAACCTCCGTTCGGCCAAAAACATACCCGAAAACGCCGATTACCATTCGTCGATAATTTATAGGCGACGGACACGGCATCGGCGAAAATTTTTCGGCGAAAATTTTTCGGCGAAAACTTTTCGGCGAAACGTTTTCGGCGAAATAGGTGAACACGAAATCGACGCGTTTCTTGAAAACCGCCGATTATCTATCGCCGGAAAACATCGACCACTGCGTCGGCGAAAACATTTCGGCGACAATTTTTCGGCGAAAAAAGTGATCATGAAATCTCCGCGTATATTGAAAAGCGCCGATTATCTATCGCCGAAAAATATCGATATCGGCAAGAATGAATCGGCGCAAACTGTATTCTGATTTCGGCGATAATCATTATCCTCAATTCGACACATCTCCTGATAACGCCAATTACGCCGAGTGTTTGCAGCCCGTGTTCAAGAACGCCGATTGGATAACATCTAATCGCCGAGAGCATACAGCTGTTTCCACCCGTTTCTACCCGTTTCTACAATACACGGGGTATTGTATTCGCGGAGACGCCATGCAGCCATTTTCCTCTCCTGACGAAGTGGAGTCACATCCCACCGACTTCCTCGCGCTGCTCGTCTGCACTGTGATGTCGACTAAACTATAACTGAGTTAACGAGCCATTCGCAGTTTCTCGGTTACTTTATGTAAGGAAGTAATCCTGCCCTTCAGCGAGAGGCGACCTATGCCTCGCGACAGATGCCTTACAACCAATGCTTACAAACAAAACTGGCACGCCAATGTTGGGTCCGCCGAACCCGCTTGTCAGCAAGTGTACCAAGCTCACAACATTGGTCACTGACATCAGGTCCACCAACCTTGATGTGCCTTACGACAAATGGCTTACGACCGGTGTACGCATCACCAATCAGGATTTACGGTACCCCCGGCCGCGGCGACCACGACGCGGCGCTATCCGTCCGTCTGTCTGTCCGTCCGTTCACAAAAGGGGTGGCAACTTCCTTTGAGCGCTAAGCGTTCAGTCCTATCCTGGGCCAGCCAGAGGTCTCCAGTTCGAGCCGGGTAGCGACCTCTTTGCGACTTCCTCGGCACCCTTGGAGATGATGCCTGGGCCTATGGGGATGGTGTTTTGGGAGATCTCGAGTACGACAACACACTGTAGTACGGCAACGCAGTACGGCACGGGTTTCGACACGCCCTCCCACCCCCCTCCATGCTCCCCACTTCCCTCACCACCCCCTCGCCCCTCTAGCACCCCTGAACGCCCCTGCATCACCGTGAGGTGTACGGCAACGCAGTAAGGCATGGGTTTCGACACGCCCTCCCACCCCCCTCCATGCTCCCCACTTCCCTCACCTCCCCCTCGCCCCTCTAGCACCCCTGAACGCCCCTGCATCACCGTGAGGTGTACGGCAACGCAGTACGGCATGGGTTTCGACACGCCCTCCCACCCCCCTCCATGCTCCCCACTCCCCTCACCTCCCCCTCGCCCCTCCAGCACCTCTGAACGCCCCTGCATCACCGTGAGGTGTACGGCAACGCAGTACGGCACGGGTTTCGACACGCCCTCCCACCCCCCTCCATGCTCACGACTCCCCTCACCTCCCCCTCGCCCCTCTAGCACCCCTGAACGCCCCTGCATCACCGTGAGGTGTTCGGCAACGCAGTACGGCATGGGTTTCGACACGCCCTCCCACCCCCCTCCATGCTCACCACTCCCCTCACCTCCCCCTCGCCCCTCTAGCACCCCTGAACGCCCCTGCATCACCGTGAGGTGTTCGGCAACGCAGTACGGCACGGGTTTCGACACGCCCTCCCACCCCCCTCCATGCTCACCACTCCCCTCACCTCCCCCTCGCCCCTCTAGCACCCCTGAACACCCCTGCATCACCGTGAGGTGTTCGGCAACGCAGTACGGCACGGGTTTCGACACGCCCTCCCACCCCCCTCCATGCTCCCCACTCCCCTCACCTCCCCCTCGCCCCTCTAGCACCCCTGAACGCCCCTGCATCACCGTGAGGTGTACGACAACGCAGTACGGCACGGGTTTCGACACGCCCTCCCACCCCCCTCCATGCTCCCCACTCCCCTCACCTCCCCCTCGCCCCTCTAGCACCCCTGAACGCCCCTGCATCACAGTGAGGTGTACGGCAACGCAGTACGGCATGGGTTTCGACACGCCCTCCCACCCCCCTCCATGCTCCCCACTCCCCTCACCTCCCCCTCGCCCCTCCAGCACCCCTGAACGCCCCTGCATCACCGTGAGGTGTACGGCAACGCAGTACGGCACGGGTTTCGACACGCCCTCCCACCCCCCTCCATGCTCCCCACTTCCCTCACCTCCCCCTCGCCCCTCTAGCACCCCTGAACGCCCCTGCATCACCGTGAGGTGTACGGCAACGCAGTACGGCATGGGTTTCGACACGCCCTCCCACCCCCCTCCATGCTCCCCACTCCCCTCACCTCCCCCTCGCCCCTCCAGCACCTCTGAACGCCCCTGCATCACCGTGAGGTGTACGACAACGCAGTACGGCACGGGTTTCGACACGCCCTCCCACCCCCCTCCATGCTCCCCACTTCCCTCACCTCCCCCTCGCCCCTCCAGCACCCCTGAACGCCCCTGCATCACCGTGAGGTGTACGGCAACGCAGTACGGCATGGGTTTCGACACGCCCTCCCACCCCCCTCCATGCTCCCCACTCCCCTCACCTCCCCCTCGCCCCTCCAGCACCCCTGAACGCCCCTGCATCACCGTGAGGTGTACGGCAACGCAGTACGGCATGGGTTTCGACACGCCCTCCCACCCCCCTCCATGCTCCCCACTCCCCTCACCTCCCCCTCGCCCCTCCAACACCCCTTAACGCCCCTGCATCACCGTGAGGTGTACGGCAACGCAGTACGGCATGGGTTTCGACACGCCCTCCCACCCCCCTCCATGCTCCCCACTCCCCTCACCACCCCCTCGCCCCTCCAGCACCTCTGAACGCCCCTGCATCACCGTGAGGTGTACGGCAACGCAGTACGGCACGGGTTTCGACACGCCCTCCCACCCCCCTCCATGCTCCCCACTCCCCTCACCTCCCCCTCGTCCCTCCAGCACCTCTGAACGCTCCTGCATCACCGTGAGGTGTACGGCAACGCAGTACGGCACGGGTTTCGACACGCCCTCCCACCCCCCTCCATGCTCACCACTCCCCTCACCTCCCCCTCGTCCCTCCAGCACCCCTGAACGCCCCTGCATCACCGTGAGGTGTACGACAACGCAGTACGGCATGGGTTTCGACACGCCCCCGCCCGCCCCCCTTCATGCTCCCCACTCCCCCCACCACCCCCTCGCCGCTCAAGCTCCTCTGACCACCCCTGTCGTACAGCGACTTTGTACGGCATGGCTTCAGGCACCGCGTATCACCAATCTTCTTGTTGCAATATCTTGCATTGTGATCTCGACTAAGCTATAACTGAATTAATGAGCCATTCGCAGTTTCTTGGTTACTTTCCTAAATCAGCGTCAAACTGTTTGGTGACCGTGACCACCCCCCTCCATGCTCCCCACTCCCCTCACCACCCCCTCGTCGCTCTGGCTCCTCTGACAACCCCTGTCGGATAGCGACACGGTACGGCATGGGTTCGGGCACCACGTATCACCAGTCTTCTTGTTGCAATATCTTGCATTGTGATGTCGACTAAGCTATAACTGAGTTAATGAGCCATTCGCAGTTTCTTGGTTACTTTCCAAAATCAGCGTAAAACGGTTCGGTGACTGTGACCACCCCTCTCCAAACTCCCTATTCCCCCCACCACCCCCTCGCCGCTCTAGCTCCTCTGACCACCCCTGTCGTACAGCGACTTTGTACGGCATGGCTTCGGGCACCGCGTATCACCAATCTTCTTGTTGCAATATCTTGCATTGTGATCTCGACTAAGCTATAACTGAATTAATGAGCCATTCGCAGTTTCTTGGTTACTTTCCAAAATCAGCGTCAAACTGTTTGGTGACCGTGGCCACCCCCCTCCATGCTCCCCACTCCCCTCACCACCCCCTCGTCGCTCTGGCTCCTTTGAACACCGTCGTGAAGTCGGCGCATCTCCTGAAAAGCGTCGATTACTGATCGCCGAAAACTGTACTTGATCGGCGATTGCTCCTCTGCACCTCTGACCGCCCCTGCATCACCGTGAGGTGTACGGCAACGCAGTACGGCATGGGTTTCGAGACACCCTCCCATCCCCCTCCGTGCTCCCCATTCCCCTCACCACCCCCTTGTCGCTCTAGCTCCTCTGACCACCCCTGTCGTACAGCGACATGGTACGGCATGGCTTAGGGCACCGTGTACCACCAATCTTCTTGTAGCGATGTCTTGCATTGTGATCTCGATTATGCTATAACTGAGTTAATGAGCCATTCGCAGTTTCTTGGTTATTTTCCAAAATCAGCGTCAAACTGTTTGGTGACCGTGACCACCCCCCTCCATGCTCCCCACTCCCCTCACCACTCCCTCGTCGCTCTGGCTCCTTTGATCACCCCTGTCGTACAGCGACACGGTACGGCATGGCTTCGGGCACCGCGTATCACCAATCTTTTTGTTGCAATATCTTGCATTGTGATCTCGACTAAGCTATAACTAAATTAATGAGCCATTCGCAGTTTCTTGGTTACTTTCCAAAATCAGCGTCAAACTGTTTGGTGACCGTGGCCACCCCCCTCCATGCTCCCCACTCCCCTCACCACCCCCTCGTCGCTCTGGCTCCTTTGATCACCCCTGTCGTACAGCGACACGGTACGGCATGGCTTCGGGCACCGCGTACCACCAATCTTCTTGTTGCAATATCTTGCATTGTGATGTCGACTAAGCTATAACTGAATTAATGAGCCATTCGCAGTTTCTTGGTTACTTTCCAAATCAGCGTAAAACTGTTTGGTGACCGTGACCACCCCCCTCCATGCTCCCCACCCCCCTCACCACCCCCTCGTCGCTCTGGCTCCTTTGAACACCGTCGTGAAGTCGGCGCATCTCCTGAAAAGCGTCGATTACTGATCGCCGAAAACTGTAGTTGATCGGCGATTGCTCCTCTGCACCTCTGACCGCCCCTGCATCACCGTGAGGTGTACGGCAACGCAGTACGGCATGGGTTTCGAGACGCCCTCCCATCCCCCTCCGTGCTCCCCATTCCCCTCACCACCCCCTCGTCGCTCTAGCTCCTCTGATCACCCCTGTCGTACAGCGACATGGTACGGCATGGCTTCGGGCACCGTGTACCACCAATCTTCTTGTTGCAATATCTTGCATTGTGATCTCGACTAAGCTATAACTGAATTAATGAGCCATTCGCAGTTTCTTGGTTACTTTCCAAATCAGCGTAAAACTGTTTGGTGACCGTGACCACCCCCCTCCATGCTCCCCACCCCCCTCACCACCCCCTCGTCGCTCTGGCTCCTTTGAACACCGTCGTGAAGTCGGCGCATCTCCTGAAAAGCGTCGATTACTGATCGCCGAAAACTTTAGTTGATCGGCGATTGCTCCTCTGCACCTCTGACCGCCCCTGCATCACCGTGAGGTGTACGGCAACGCAGTACGGCATGGGTTTCGAGACGCCCTCCCATCCCCCTCCGTGCTCCCCATTCCCCTCACCACCCCCTCGTCGCTCTAGCTCCTCTGATCACCCCTGTCGTACAGCGACATGGTACGGCATGGCTTCGGGCACCGTGTACCACCAATCTTCTTGTTGCAATATCTTGCATTGTGATCTCGACTAAGCTATAACTGAATTAATGAGCCATTCGCATTTTCTTGGTTACTTTCCAAAATCAGCGTCAAACTGTTTGGTGACCGTGACCACCCCCCTCCATGCTCCCCACTCCCCTCACCACCCCCTCGTCGCTCTGGCTCCTCTGATCACCCCTGTCGTACAGCGACACGGTACGGCATGGCTTCGGGCACCGCGTACCACCAATCTTATTGTTGCAATATCTTGCATTGTGATCTCGACTAAGCTATAACGGAATTAATGAGCCATTCGCAGTTTCTTGGTTACTTTCCAAAATCAGCGTAAAACTGTTTGGTGACCGTGACCACCCCCCTCCATGCTCCCCGCCCCCCTCACCATCCCCTCGTCGCTCTTGCTCCTTTGAACACTGTCGTGAAGTCGGCGCATCTCCTGAAAAGCGTCGATTACTGATCGCCGAAAACTGTAGTTGATCGGCGATTGCTGATCGGCGAATGCTGTCAGGGGAGATCGCCGTGAAAGCTCTTTAGATTTCGGCACAATTGGCCTGGCATCGGCAAAATTCTTTCGGCGCGATTTGCAAGCTGGTTTCGACGAGAAGCACGGTCGTGAAGTCGGCGCATCTCCTGAAAAGCGCTGATTGCTGATCGCCGAAAATGATCGCTTTTTTGTTGATCACTGACCCACGGGTCATGAGACGTCGCCCTCATGCGCAGATGTGTGTGTGTGTGTGTGTGTGTGTGTGTGTGCATGTAGTGCGCAGGTAGCGAGGCTCTACCTGTATATGTTGGTACAGAACAAGGGCTTTTCGTGCCTTGGACACGCCAACATGCCGTAGGGCAGCCCCAAGAGGTCACCGATAGCGGAAAACGTCCGGAGGCGCCCCAATATTTTGAATTTGAAGCAGTTCGACGCCATGCCGTACATGTACGCCATGCCGACTATTGCTTTCGAACATGAGCCGCACGCTGACATCAGGTCCGCCGAACATGCTTGTCTGCAACACATGAGCAACCTCACAACACTGGTCGGCGCGCCAATGTTAGGTCCGCAATGCTGAAGTCATGCCGGCACGCAAAGCTTGTTCGTTCGCGGATTCATCACCAATCAGGATTTACGGTACCCCCGGCCGCGGCGACCACGACGCGGCGCTATCCGTCTGTTCGGATTTTCATGGCAACCTCCTTATGTCGTACATTCTTATGGTCATGGCTTATCCAGCAAGAGGTCCCTGGTTCGAGTCAGGTAGCGACCTCTTGGCGACTTCCTGGGCACCCTTGGAGATGATGCCTGGGCCTGTGGGGATGGTGTTCTGAGAGATCTTGAGTACGACAACACACTGTACGGCAGTGTACGACAACTGTACGGCAGTGTACGGCGGCAGTGTATGGCAGTGTACACTTGTACGGCATCTGCACGGCATGTGTTTTGACACGACCTCCCACCCCCCTCCTCCCCCCCTTCTCCCCTCGTCGCCTATACGTCACCCCAGCCCTCCTTGTGATTCCTGGCACCATCCTTCCCTCGCCACAACAACTGGCAGTACAGTACGGCTTGGGTTTCGACACGCTCTCCCACCCCCCTCCTCCCCCTCTTCTCCCCTCGTCGCCTACACGTCACCCCAGCCCTTCTTGTGATTCCTGGCACCATCCCCCCCTGGCCACAACAACTGGCAGTACAGTACGGCTTGGGTTTCGACACGGCCTCCCACCCCCCTCCTTCCCCTCTTCTCCCCTCATCACCTACACGTCATCCCAACCCTCCTTGTGACTCCTGGCACCATCTCCCCCCTCACCACGACAACTGGCGGTACAGTACTGGTTGGGTTATGACATGGTCTCCGACCCCCCTCCGTGCTCCCCACCCCCCGCCCCACCCTTTCACCACCCCGTCATCACTCGTGCTCTTCTGACCACTGCCGCAGCATCACCCTGTCAACTGCTGTACGGTACGGTGTGGGTTATGACACGCTCTGCCACCCCCCTCCATTCTCCCCACCCCCCTCACCACCCCCTCAGCGTTCCAGCTTTGCTGAGCCGCTCTGGCAGTGTCTCAGTTTCACCATCTCACCATGTCGTACAGTACGGCATGGTGTGACGCCAAAAGGGCGTCCATGCCATAGTACGATACGTACATGTCGTAGGACAATGCGTAAATGTCATAAGACAATGCGTCTAACACGATGCGTCTAACACTGTCCGTACATTACCGTACATCTGTACAGCATGCCACAACCATCACAAGAATGCGCTGGGCAACAATCCGTAGGGCAACAGTGCGTAGGGCAGTAATGCGTAGGGTAAGAATGCGTTATGGAAGAATACGTTGAATAACAATGCATAGGGCGACGATGCGTAGGAACAATGCGTAGGGCATTTCACCTTGTCGTACAGTACGGCATGGTGTGACGCAAAAAAAAGCGTCCATGCCATAGTACAATACGTACATGTCGTAGGACAATGCGTAAATGTCATAAGACAATGCGTCTAACACGATGCGTAAATGACAGTGTGTAAACGACATCGTGTAAACGTCAGTGTGTAAACGCCATAGGACAATACGTACACGCCATAGGACAATGCGTAAGCGCCATAGGACAATGCGCACATGCCATATGACGGGGGAACCGTTTTGGTCGCTATGTCGGCTGCGCTACATGGCTATGTTGTTACGTATTGCGTGTTGTGCGTAGACGATGCATCGTTGCAATGCGTATACGGCCAGGCGCAGGCAATGCGTGAGCGGCGGAGTGGTTGTGCCGTATTGGTACCTAGTGTTTGGCGTAGCCGGCCAGGCACGGCTTGAGCTGGAGCGGCTGGAAAACGGCGTCGCAAACGAGTCCGTCCTGGGGAGAGAGAGAGTGGGCGCAGAACAGTGTTTACAATACGTAGGCCGACACACAGGGGGGTGCGCAATACAATGCGTACTTCAATGCGTAGTGGAACAATGCGGTGGGCAGCAAAGTGTAAAATAATAATGCGTTGGGCGATAATCCGTTGGGCAACAATGCGTATAGCAGTAATGCGTAGGGTAACAATGCGTAAGGGAAGAATACGTTGGATAACAATGCGTAGGGTAACAATGCGGTGGGCAACAAAGTGTAAAATAATAATGCGTTGGGCGATAATCCGTTGGGCGACAATGCGCATAGCAGTAATGCGTAGGGTAACAATGCGTAAGGGAAGAATACGTTGGATAACAATGCATAGGGCACCGATGCGTAGGAATAATGCGTAGGGAAACAATGCGTAAACGCCATAGGACAATGCGCACATGCCATATGACGGGGGGACCATTTTGGTCGCTATGTCGGCTGCGCTACACGGCTATGTCGTTACGTATTGCGTATTGTGCGTAGACGATGCATCGTTGCAATGCGTGACGGCCAGGCGCAGGCAATGTGTGAGCGGCGGAGTGGTTGTGCCGTATTGGTACCTAGTGTTTGGCGTAGCCGGCCAGGCACGGCTTGAGCTGGAGCGGCTGGAGAACGGCGTCGCAAACGAGTCCGTCCTGGGGAGAGAGAGAGTGGGCGCAAAACAGTGTTTACAATACGTAGGACGACACACAGGGGGGTGCGCAATACAATGCGTACTACAATGCGTAGGGTAACAATGCGGTGGGCAACGAAGTGTAAAATAATATTGCGTTGGGCGATAATCCGTTGGGCAACAATGCGTATAGCAGTAATGCGTAGGGTAACAATGCGTAAGGGAAGAATACGTTGGATAACAATGCGTAGGGTAACAATGCGGTGGGCAACAAAGTGTAAAATAATAATGCGTTGGGCGATAATCCGTTGGGCGACAATGCGCATAGCAGTAATGCGTAGGGTAACAATGCGTAAGGGAAGAATACGTTGCTTGGATAACAATGCGTAGGGCAGCGATGCGTAGGAATAATGCGTAGGGAAACAATGCGTAGGGCGACAATGCGTAGGGTGAGAAGGTGTAACAATGCGTAGGGTGACAATGTGTAGGAAAGAACAATGCGTAAGAACAATGCGTAAGAACAATGCGTAAGAACAATGCGTAGGAAAACAATGCGTTTTTGGGTAGCAATGCGTTATTGAAGAATATGTTGGATAACAATGCGTAGGGCAACAATGCGTAGGGCGAGAAGGCGTAACAATGCGTAGTGCAACAATGCGTAGGCCGAGAAGGCGTAGGGCGACGATGCATTTGGGCAACGATGCGTAGGGCGACCATGCGTAGGGCCAACAATGCATCAGAACAATGCGTAGGAAAACAACGCGTTTTTGGGTAACCGTGCGTTATGGAACAACACGTTGCATGACAATGCGTAGGGCGACAATGCGTAAGAACAATGCGTAGAGAAACAATGCGTCGGGGATCGATGCGTGGGGCGACAATGTGTAGGGGCAACAATGCGTATGAACAATGCGTAGGAAGACAATGCGTTTTTGTAGGAAAACAGCACCCTAGAAAGCGTAGGGCGACAATGCGTAGAGCAACGATGCGTAGGAACAATGCGTAGGAAAGCAATGCGTAGGGCAACAATGCGTAAGACAACAATGTGTAGGGTAACAATGCGTAGGGCAACATTGCGTAGGCCGATAAGGCGTGGGGCGACAATGCGTAGGGTAACGATGTGTAGGGCGATAATGTGTACGGCAACGGTACAATGTACAACGCGTATACAACCAGACGGGTGAACTATACAATGCGTGTACGGCTAGGCGGTGGAAGGACGCTGATCTTTAAGCCGGTATCACGTATGGTATCTTCTTTGCGTAAACGGACAAGGACCGTTTAACGACTGCAGAATGTTATTTTAGCAACAGCGAAACTACCTTGAGACGACCTCTGAATGACGCATTCTTTCCCTACGTTGCCGTCTACGAACACACGACTCAACCTCAGGCGGCGGTCGATAATTGGGGACTTCCGTCTAGCACGCTTTGGGCGACGGGAATCTCTGCATATGTAGCAGGCATCAATTTACAGCATACAGCCCTGCTCCACCATGACCAACCCATTTAGCGGCAGCATTTCCTCACATAGAACATGTTCCAGGATTGCACACGCAGATCAGGTTTTTCAGAGCAATGCGCAATTCAGTTTGGTAGAACCGTTGGCGGAAGCGAGCGGTCGACCAGGGTCGAACCGACGATCTTGCATTTGCAAGGGAGCATCGGATGGATACTCGATACCAATTGTAACAACGGTCCTGAAAAGGCCTCCTAGGATGCTGTGCAGCCGTAATGATTGGTATTTGTAGCACCCTCGCTACAGTTCCCCTACGCATTGTCGCCTAACGGATCGTCCCTACGTATATACGCATTGTTGCCCTACTCGTTGTACATATACGCCAACTGGAACCATAACGACTACGGGGCACCAAGGGATTTACGGTACCCCCGGCCGCGGCAACGACGCGGCGCTATCTGTCTGTCTGTGACCGTAAATCCCCCCGTAACGAAGTGGAGGGGAGGATTGGAGGACAGATCACCGCTAAAGTTCGTCTGTGACCGTAAATCCCCCCGTAACGAAGTGGAGGGGAGGATTGGAGGACAGTCGGTCGAATTTGTGTCCGTCCGTCTGTTCGGATTTTCATGGCAACCTCCTTATGTCGTACATTCTTATGGTCGTGGCTTATCCAGCAAGAGGTCCCTGGTTCGAGCCAGGTGGCGACCTCTTGGCGACTTCCTGGGCACCCTTGGAGATGATGCCTGAGCCTGTGGGGATGGTGTTCTGAGAGATCTCGAGTACGACAACACACTGTACGACAGCAAACTGTACGGCACAGTTGCCGTACTGTGTGACAAGACATCATGTGGTGTACGACATGTACGGCAACTGTACGGCAGTGTACGACAACGGTACGGCAGCGTACGGCAGCTGTCGTACACTTGTACGGCATCTGTACGACATGTGTTTTGACACGGCCTCCCACCCCCCCCCCTCCCCCTCTTCTCCCCTCGTCGCCTATACGTCACCCCGACCCTGCCTGTGACTCCTGGCACCATGTCCCCCCTCGCCACAACAACTGGCGGTACAGTACGGGTTGGGTTATGACACGGTCTCCGACCCCCCTCCGTGCTCCCCACCCCCCGCCCCACCCTTTCACCACCCCGTCATCACTCGTGCTCTTCTGACCAATGCCGCAGCATTACCCTCTCAACTGCAGTACGGTACGGTGTGGGTTATGACACGATCTGCCACCCCCCTCCATTCTCCCCACCCCCCTCACCACCCCCTCAGCGTTCCAGCTTTGCTGAGCCGCTCTGGCAGTGTCTCAGTTTCACCATCTCACCTTGTCGTACAGTACGGCATGGTGTGACGCCAAAAGAGCGTCCATGCCATAGTACAATACGTACATATCGTAGGACAATGCGTAAATGTCATAAGACAATGCGTCTAACACAATGCGTCTAACACTGTCTGCGTTATGGAAGAATACGTTGAATAAATATGCGTATGGTGACGATGCGTGGGAACAATGCGTAAGGAAACAATGCGTAGGGCAACGATGCGTAGGGCAACAATGCGTGGGGCAGCAATGCGTTGAGCGAGAAGGCGTAGGGCGAGAAGGCATAGGACGACAATGCATTGGGCGACAACGTGTAGGGCGAGGATGCGTAGGGGCAACAACGCGTAAGAACAATGCGTAGGAAAACGATGCGTTTTTGGGTAACAATGCGTTATGGAAGATTACGTTGGATAACGATGCGTACGGCTTCGATGCGTAGGAACGATGTGTAGGAAACAATGCGTAGGATAGCGATGCGTAGGGCGACAATGCGTACGGCAACGATGCGTAGGGCAACGATGCGTAGGGTAACAATGCGTAGGGCGAGAAGACGTAACAATCCGTAATACAACAATGCGTAGGGCGATAACGCGTAGGGCGACGATGCATTGGGTTCTAATGCGTAGGGCGACAATGCGTACGAGCCAACGATGTGTAAGAACAATGCGTAGGAAAACAATGCGTAAGAACATTATGATGCCTGGATTGGGGATGATGCCTGGGCCTGTGGGGATAGTGTTTGGCGTAGTCGGCCAGGCACGGCTTGAGCTGGAGCGGCTGGAGAATGGCGTCGCAAACGAGTCCGTCCTGGGGAGAGAGTGGGCATAGGACAATGCGTAGACGCCATAGGACAATGCGTAGACGCAGCGCCATATGACAATACGTAGACGCCGTAGGACAATGCGTAAACGCTAAAGGACAATGCGCACATGCCATATGACGGGGGAGCCGTTTGGTGTAGCCGGCCAGGCACGGCTTGAGCTGGAGCGGCTGGAGAACGGCGTCGCAAACGAGTCCGTCCTGGGGAGAGAGTGGGCATAGGACAATGCGTAGACGCCATAGGACAATGCGTAGACGCAGCGCCATATGACAATACGTAGACGCCGTAGGACAATGCGTAAACGCTAAAGGACAATGCGCACATGCCATATGACGGGGGAGCCGTTTTGGTCGCTATGTCGGCTGCGATACACGCTATGTCGTTACGTATTGCGTATTGTGCGTAGACGATGCATCGTTGCAATGCGTATACGGCCAGGCGCAAGCAATGCGTGAGCGGCAGAGTGGTTGTGCCGTATTGGTACCTAGTGTTTGGTGTAGCCGGCCAGGCACGGCTTGAGCTGGAGCGGCTGGAGAACGGCGTCGCAAACGAGTCCGTCCCGGGGAGAGAGTGTGCATAGGACAATGCGTAGACGCCATAGGACAATGCGTAGACGCAGCGCCATATGACAATACGTAGACGCCGTAGGACAATGCGTAAACGCTAAAGGACAATGCGCACATGCCATGTGACGGGGGAGCCGTTTTGGTCGCTATGTCGGCTGCGCTACACGCTATGTCGTTACGTATTGCATATTGTGCGTAGACGATGCATCGTTGCAATGTGTATACGGCCAGGCGCAAGCAATGCGGTACAGTACGGGTTGGGTTATGACACGGTCTCCGACCCCCCTCCGTGCTCCCCACCCCCCGCCCCACCCTTTCACCACCCCGTCATCACTCGTGCTCTTCTGACCAATGCCGCAGCATTACCCTCTCAACTGCAGTACGGTACGGTGTGGGTTATGACACGATCTGCCACCCCCCTCCATTCTCCCCACCCCCCTCACCACCCCCTCAGCGTTCCAGCTTTGCTGAGCCGCTCTGGCAGTGTCTCAGTTTCACCATCTCACCTTGTCGTACAGTACGGCATGGTGTGACGCCAAAAGAGCGTCCATGCCATAGTACAATACGTACATATCGTAGGACAATGCGTAAATGTCATAAGACAATGCGTCTAACACAATGCGTCTAACACTGTCTGCGTTATGGAAGAATACGTTGAATAAATATGCGTATGGTGACGATGCGTGGGAACAATGCGTAAGGAAACAATGCGTAGGGCAACGATGCGTAGGGCAACAATGCGTGGGGCAGCAATGCGTTGAGCGAGAAGGCGTAGGGCGAGAAGGCATAGGAGGACAATGCGTTGGGCGACAACGTGTAGGGCGAGGATGCGTAGGGGCAACAACGCGTAAGAACAATGCGTAGGAAAACGATGCGTTTTTGGGTAACAATGCGTTATGGAAGATTACGTTGGATAACGATGCGTACGGCTTCGATGCGTAGGAACGATGTGTAGGAAACAATGCGTAGGGTAGCGATGCGTAGGGCGACAATGCGTACGGCAACGATGCGTAGGGCAACGATGCGTAGGGTAACAATGCGTAGGGCGAGAAGACGTAACAATCCGTAATACAACAATGCGTAGGGCGATAACGCGTAGGGCGACGATGCATTGGGTTCTAATGCGTAGGGCGACAATGCGTACGAGCCAACGATGTGTAAGAACAATGCGTAGGAAAACAATGCGTAAGAACATTATGATGCCTGGATTGGGGATGATGCCTGGGCCTGTGGGGATAGTGTTTGGCGTAGTCGGCCAGGCACGGCTTGAGCTGGAGCGGCTGGAGAATGGCGTCGCAAACGAGTCCGTCCTGGGGAGAGAGTGGGCATAGGACAATGCGTAGACGCCATAGGACAATGCGTAGACGCAGCGCCATATGACAATACGTAGACGCCGTAGGACAATGCGTAAACGCTAAAGGACAATGCGCACATGCCATATGACGGGGGAGCCGTTTGGTGTAGCCGGCCAGGCACGGCTTGAGCTGGAGCGGCCTGGAGAACGGCGTCGCAAACGAGTCCGTCCTGGGGAGAGAGTGGGCATAGGACAATGCGTAGACGCCATAGGACAATGCGTAGACGCCATAGGACAATGCGTAGACGCAGCGCCATATGACAATACGTAGACGCCGTAGGACAATGCGTAAACGCTAAAGGACAATGCGCACATGCCATATGACGGGGGAGCCGTTTTGGTCGCTATGTCGGCTGCGATACACGCTATGTCGTTACGTATTCGGTATTGTGCGTAGACGATGCATCGTTGCAATGCGTATACGGCCAGGCGCAAGCAATGCGTGAGCGGCAGAGTGGTTGTGCCGTATTGGTACCTAGTGTTTGGTGTAGCCGGCCAGGCACGGCTTGAGCTGGAGCGGCTGGAGAACGGCGTCGCAAACGAGTCCGTCCCGGGGAGAGAGTGTGCACAGGACAATGCGTAGACGCCATAGGACAATGCGTAGACGCAGCGCCATATGACAATACGTAGACGCCGTAGGACAATGCGTAAACGCTAAAGGACAATGCGCACATGCCATGTGACGGGGGGAGCCGTTTTGGTCGCTATGTCGGCTGCGATACACGCTATGTCGTTACGTATTGCGTATTGTGCGTAGGACGATGCATCGTTGCAATGGCGTATACGCCAGGCGCAAGCAATGCGTGAGCGGCGGAGTGGTTTGTGCCGTATTGGTACCTAGTGTTTGGCGTAGCCGGCCAGGCACGGCTTGATACACGCTATGGTCGTTACGTATTGCGTATTGTGCGTAGACGATGCATCGTTGCAATGCGTATACGGCCAGGCGCAAGCAATG